>JAULAV010003678.1:0-251622 GCA_030789695.1 Scilla litardierei
ATCGGCGATCCGTATGTAAGAGGAATAGCCTATCGGCAGCCGTCACGTGGAAGTCGTTGCATGTTGGGGAGTGGAGAACCCTACCCGGATGTTCCGGGGGTTGAGTACCTCGCACCTTCTCATCCTTTATGGGGGGAATTACTTGCCTTCATATTATGTTTCTCCTCCTCTTCGAAGGGGTGATGGGGGTATTTATAGAGTGAGGTTGCTATCGGTTCCCCCCAAGTTAATCGATGGGCTGGCATCGTTAATAAGCGCCTTGGAATCATGCCCTTTGGAAACCGCTTTTTCCAGGTGGCGCCGGACGCGAATTGTCAGACCTTGCCTCTCGGGGGATGTGTCGTTATTAATGGCACGTTTCCCGAGCGTCCGTTCGTTTCACCGGGTCGCATCGGGGGTATGCTTCATCGGGACCCGGCATTGTCCAGCGATTCTGGGCCTGCGCGAGGCCTGCCCCAGTCCGCGTGCCCTTGTCCTTTTCCCAAGGCTCGAGTTTGCGGGGGTCATGGGTCCGCTTGGGAGGATGGTGAGCGAGAGGGTATCTCAGTCCGCGCCCCTCCTTGGCTTGGGTGGTCGGCCCCTGCCCCTGGGTCTCGATGGGGAAGCGAGCGTGCAGCTCGGCCCAAACCCGCCTCTGGTTTGGGTGACGGGGGTTGGCCTTACCCCAGAGTCTTGAGGGGGGAAGCGAGCGCGTAGCTCGGCCCTGAGTCTCTGAGAGGGCAGGTATTGGGGTGTCGCATATCCCACAACCGGCGCTCCGGTTCGGGTGGTGAAGCTCCGAAAGCTTGCCCCGGAGGTCTTCACTAGAGGGAGGGGGCGAGCGCGTAGCTCGGCCCGGGCCCTTCTCTAGTTTAGGGGGCGAAGCCCTGTAAGCTTGCCCCAGAGTCTTTGAGAGGGCGGGTATTGGCCCGTCACCTACCATGCATATGGCGCTCCGGTTTGGGTGGCGAAGCTCCGTAAGCTTACCCCAGAGGTCTTCACTGGAGGGGGGAGTGAGCGCGTAGCTCGGCCTGTGCCCTTCTCCGGTTTGGGTGGCGGGGATTGGTCCTGCCCCAGAGTCTTTGAGAGGTCGGGTATTGGGTCGTCGCCTCCCCGCAGCCTCTATAGTCGGACGGGTATTGGGCCGTCGCCTACCCCGCATATGGCACTCCGGTTTGGGTGGTGAAGCTCCGTAAGCTTGCTCCGAAGGTCTTCACTGGAGGGGGGAGCGAGTGCGTAGCTCGGCCCGTGCCCTTCTCTGGTTTGGGTGGCGAGGATTGGTCCTGCCCCGGAGTATTTAAGAGGGCGGGTATTGGGCCATCGCCTCCCCGCAGCCTCTATAGTCGGATGGGTATTGGGCCGTCGCCTACCCCACATGTGGCGCTCCGGTTTGGGTGGCGAAGCTCCATAAGCTTGCCCCGGAGGTCTTCACTAGAGGGGGGAGCGAGCGCGTAGCTCAGCCCGTGCCCTTCTTCGGTTTGGGTGGCGAGGATTGGTCATGCCCCAGAGTCTTTGAGAGGGCGGGTATTGGGTCGTCGCCTCCCCGTAGCCTCTATAGTTGGACGGGTATTGGGACGTCGCCTACCCTGCATATGGCGCTCCGGTTTGGGTGGCGAAGCTCCGTAAGCTTGCCCCGGAGGTCTTCACTGGAGGGGGGAGCAAGCGCATAGCTCGGCATGTGCCCTTCTCTGGTTTGGGTGGCGAGGATTGGTCCTGCCCCGGAGTCTTTGAGAGGACGGGTATTGGGCCGTCGCCTCCCCGTAGCCTCTATAGTCGGACGGGTATTGAGCCGTCGCCTACCCCGCATATGGCGCTCCGGTTTGGGTGGTGAAGCTCAGTAAGCTTGCCCCGGAGGTCTTCACTGGAGGGGGGAGCGAGCGCGTAGCTCGGCCCGTGCCCTTCTCCGGTTTGGGTGGCGAGAATTGGTCCTGCCCCGGAGTCTTTGATAGGGCGGGTATTGGGCCGTCGCCTCCCCGTAGCCTCTATAGTTGGACAGGTATTGGGCCGTCGCCTACCCTGCATATGGCGCTCCGGTTTGGGTGGCGAAGCTCCGTAAGCTTGCCCCGGAGGTCTTCACTGGAGGGGGGATCGAGCGCGTAGCTCGGCATGTGCCCTTCTCCGGTTTGGGTGGCGAGGATTGGTCCTGCCCCGGAGTCTTTGAGAGGACGGGTATTGGGCTGTCGCCTCCCCGCAGCCTGTATAGTCGGACGGGTATTGGGCTGTCGCATCCCCGCAGCCTGTATAGTCGGACGGGTATTGGGCCGTCGCCTACTCCGCATATGGCGCTCCGGTTTGGGTGGCAAAGCTCCGTAAGGTTGCCCCGGAGGTCTTCACTGGAGGGGGGAGCGAGCGTGTAGCTCAGCCCGTGCCCTTCTCCGGTTTGGGTGGCAAGGATTGGTCCTGCCACGGAGTCTTTGAGAGGGTGGGTATTGGGTTGTCGTCTCCCCGCAGCCTCTATAGTCGGACAGGTATTGGGCCGTCGCCTACCCCGCATATGGCACTCCGGTTTGGGTGGCGAAGTTCTGTAAGCTTGCCCGGAGGTCTTCACTGGAGGGGAGAGCGAGCGCGTAGCTCGGCCCGTGCCCTTCTCCGGTTTGGGTGGCGAGGATTGGTCCTGCCCCAGAGTCTTTGAGAGGGCGGGTATTGGGCCGTCGCCTCCCCGCAGCCTCTATAGTCAGACGGATATTTGGCCGTCGCCTACCCCGCATATGGCGCTCCGGTTTGGGTGGCGAAGCTCCGTAAGGTTGCCCCGGAGGTCTTCACTGGAGGGGGGAGCGAGCACGTAGCTCGGTCTGTGCCCTTCTCTGGTTTGGGTGGCGAGGATTGGTCCTGCCCCGTAGTCTTTGAGAGGGCGGGTATTGGGCTGTCGTCTCCCTGCAGCCTCTATAGTCGGATGGGTATTGGACCGTCGCCTACCCCGCATGTGGCGCTCCGGTTTGGGTGGCGAAGCTCCGTAAGCTTGCCCCGGAGTCTTCGTCTTAAACTGAAACTTTCAAGTGGAGACGGCTAGATTTGAAAATGCGAAGAGAAAAGAGCATTTCATTAAAGGCTTACAATTACTGGCAACATTTTAATAGGCGCTTCACGTTTCACGGATGGGCCAGCTCGCTCCTGTCGAGGGTCGTTGGTGTGTATATGGATGGCCCGACGATATCGATGATGTCGCAGGGTCCTCCTCATTTTGCTGCCAGCTTCCCTTGGCGAGTGGTCTCGGCGGGTTTGGAGGTGGCGCCTCTGAGGACCAGATCGCCAGTCCCGAAGCTCCGTTTTCTCACCCGAGAGTGGCAGTGCCGATGGAAACGGTCTTGTCTGCCCCTGCGGCCCCGGGTACCTCCTCGACTTCTTCAGCGAGAGTTGGCCGTTGGTTGCAAAAGCCCTCCCTCTCAGAAAGGAGGTCGATCGGCAAGGCCTGCTCCATGCCCTTGTGCTTGGTCGACCCCACGTAGCAGCTCCTGGATAGCTTCTGGCTCCCCCGCACTAACCCCACTCATCGCGGAGTTTGGAACTTGACCATCTGATGGAGCAGGCTGGGGAGCACTTTGATGACCGTCGTGTATGGTCGCCCTATGATCCCGTTGTACGCCGACGCGATGTCAACGACTACGAACTGCGTCATGCGAGTGACGACCCTTGGCTCCTCTCCGAGTGACACCGGCAGGGTGATCACCCCCATAATAGGAGTCGAGTGGCCAGTGAAGCCGACGATGGACCCGGTGCAAGGTCTCAGGTCCGCCTGCCCCAGCCCCGCCTTCTCTACCGTCGACATAAATAGGATGTCGCAAGAGCTCCCAGTGTCGATCAGGAAGCGGCTGATGATGGTCGTCCCTATCTGAGCCTCGATGACGATGGCGTCATCATGCGGTAGCTCGATTCCCTCCAGATCTTCATCGGTAAAGGTGATGGGAGGTCGGGCTACCCTTCTCCCCTTCGCATCACCACCAAGACCTGCTGCCATCACCTGCCGCGCGTACGCCTTCCTGCTCGACGACGACGCCCCTCTAGAGAACGGCCCGCCACATATTACATCTATGCGCATGACCGGCTTCGACGGGCGAGGTTCCTCCCGCTCATTGTCCGATGGCGGATCCAGCCTCCGCGCTCCTCGCAGGGCCCTCTCCTCCTAGATTGCCTTCTGCCCTCCACGAAGCCTCCCAGGTGGCCCGCCTGGATCAATCGCTCGATATCCCTCTTGAGGGTGTAGCAATTGTCGGTATCATGACCGTGGTCCCGATGGTACGACAATACTTCCGGAGATCCCGCTTAGCCGGGTCGGACTTCATTTCTCTGGGGGGGTCTGGCAGCAGTCCGGCCCTCGTCGCCGCGACCAACACCTATATCATGGGGCATTGAGCTGTGTGCACTGGGCCCACAAGGGCCCCTCAAGCCCTGGGATAACTCGAGTCGGCTCTCGGGCTGGAGCGAACTCTCGCGCCGGGCATGGATGGTTTTGTGGGCGACTCCCAGCGGGGTCGCGCCTTGGGTGGGCCGGCTGGTCGCGGCCTCGGGGCCCATCTTCTTACTCGGCCTGGGATAGTGTTGGAACTTGGTATTTTCCATCCTCTCTTCCATAAGGTTTTGATGTGACAAATCAATATATTTCATGTTACTAACTCTATCTATGCAGATGTACAGCTACAATGCTAATTCATTCACATCACACATATGATCAAAGTACAAGGACTCTCTGCAATAACAGCCTTGCTACTCAAATTACATTTGCAAAAAGTATCTACGGAATGATGTAAATTTTACTTTATAGATAGCTTCAGGGCCTTGAGTATATTATATCATTCATCCCTAAGCTTAAAATTACATCATCTTCCAATCCCCTTTGATCCTGAGTCAGAATTCATATTCCTCAAAATTGGTCGACTAGGATTTTTCCTAGCCTACCAAATCAACTATATTTTCGTTAACTTTTGACCTGATACTTTCAGACAAGGATCTATCCGTTGTCTAGTCCACGTCACCAAATTTTGTGACCGTTTGTGACCGTTTCAAAATTAGCATGCTACGAATTTTCCTAACCTGCCAAGTCGTTTTTTGAACCGAAATTTTCCAGAACAGTTTCTGACCGTTCTCCAACGTTCCTTACGGTTTCTGAACGTTGTGTAACGTCTCTTACAGAACCGTTCATAACTGTTTCTAAAAGCTATAAAAGGAGGGGTATCCCCTCTCTTTTCTTCACACACTTTCCTCTTCTTTACTCTTACTTGTTGAAATCAAGCCATTAATTTTCTTAAGCAATTTGGCCATTAGTTGTTCTTTTCTTATTTGTAAGAAGAAATCATTAGATTTCTTTCTTCATTTAAGAACGGAAGAACTTGGTTTTTCAACATCATTTTGGAAAGTTGTTTGTGTTCATAATTGCAAGAAGAAATCGATAGATCTCTCTCTTCTTTTATGAACCAGAGAACTTCAAGTATTGTTCTTCATTACATATCTTATACATCTTGAAGTTCGTCTTTTAACCACCAAACCTTTGAATTCATTTTTTGATATTCATAACAATGCCATATGTGTTTTCTATTTCATTATTTTTCAGGTTTGAATCTCTATTGAGATTGTACAAAGTTTGGGACACGGTAAGTGTCGCCATTTTTATAAGTTTGTGCTTGCGGGGCAAGTGATTATAGTGGATTGAAAATCTCTACGGAGAGTAGAGGACTGGAGTAGGATCAACAGGATCCGAACCAGGATAAATCTCTGTGTTTGCGATTGGTTTAATTGTCAATACTTTTCATTTTATTTCTGTGCCATCTTTGCAAATATTAGTAACATTTTATTTGCAACAATTTTTTAAATACACTATTCACCCCCCCCCCCCCCCTCTAGTGTATTGATCCATACAGGCTGAAATTACATTTGGTATCAGAGCAAGGTTAAGATGGCAGAAAGTTTCGCAGCATCAAACATGAACGCTGTTCCACACAACTACAACACAAATCAACATCCCGAAGGGCACTCTCAAGTTCATCCTCCTCTATTTGATGGTTCTAACTACTCATATTGGAAAATACGAATGGAGATTCATCTCCAAAGTATGCATTATGAGATTTGAGACATCGTAGAGACATGATACTCTAAGCCAACAGCTCCTGTTGCTGATTGGACCGCCAACGACAAATCTGCAAAAACCAACAACTCAAAGGCCATGAATGCTTTATTATGTGCCATGGATAAACATGAGTTTAATCGAGTATCACAGGCCAAAAGTGCTAAAGAGATTTGGCATATACTCGAGGTAACTCATGAAGGAACCAGTAAAGTAAAGGAAACTAAGATTTCCTCTTTGGTTCATAAGTATGAGTTGTTCAAGATGCAGGACAAAGAGACCATTGGAGAAATGAACACCAGGTTTACTAACATTATTAATTCTCTTAATGCTCTTGGAAAACTTTATTCTTCTCATGATCAGGTACGTAAGATTCTTAAGGTACTCTCTCCAGAATGGCGTCCAAAGATCACTGCTATTGAGGAAGCCAATGATCTTTCCACATTATCCATGGAAGATCTAATTGGTAACCTAATGGCTTATGAAGTTACTTTACAAGATGAGAAAGAAGAATCAGATCAAAAGAAGAAAGTACGCGCCTTCAACACTACATCCGAAAATGAAGACTAAGATGATGATATGGCATTCTTTGCCAAGAACTTTAGAAAGTTCTTTCAAAAAGGTAAGTATAATAATAATTTCAAATCTAAGAATACTGATTCTTCTCTCAGCTTTAATTGCAATAAGCCTGGACATATAAAGAAAGATTGTCCGCTTCTCAAGGCTAAGTTCAAAACTTCCAACAACAATGATCAATCCAGAAGAGAAAGGAAGTTTGACAAAATGAAGAAAGCATTTGCAGCAACATGGGATGAGTCTTCAGATGCTGAAGATGACCATGTTGAAAGTGCTAATATGTGCTTTATGGCACAAGATAATGAAGAAGAGGTAAGTGCATTTAATAATGAAGAATTATTAGATACATTGAAAGATCTCTATTCTCGTTTCAAAAAATTAAATGGTCAACATAAATCTTTGAAACAGAATAATGATGATCTCCTTATTAAATATCAAGAATTGTCATCTTCTAAAAACACTACATCAAATTCTATACATGTTGAGAATACATCTTCTCAAGTTTCGGATCTTAGTAAAGAGAATGATCTTCTCAAAACTAAGAATCTAGAATTGCATACACAAATATCCGAAATGGATAAAAGTATTTTATCACTAAAGATGAAATACGACGAGATGTCATCCAATGTTAATAAATTTAACAAAGGAAAGACAAATCTCGATGATTTTCTAAAAATACAATATCCAGCAAATCATAGACAAGGACTGGGATATTCTCATAAGGATGCATCCAAGTCTTGTAACACATCTTCTTCTAATGGAAAAACAATTTTTGTTAAACCACAAAAGAAGAATCACGCATTCATATACACAAAGAAGGTAAACATTCCTACTTGTTCTTAACAAAGAAATGTTACTAACATTTCAAAACCATCTCCTATGAAACATACTACAATTAGTATATGGGTTCCTAAGGATTCATGTTTAGAAGATAGAAATAATTATATTTCTCATTATATAAATTCTATTGTTCATTCTGGTGATTATATTAGAAAGCCAAATTCCACTTGGGTTTGGCTTCCAAAAATCCAATCCCAAGGACCCTCGAACAAAGGGTACCAATGCTTATTGTTTTATCTTTCAGGTACCTAGAAAAGAAAGCTGGATTTTGGACAGTGGGTGTTCAAAACATATGACGGGAAATGTCAACTTGCTTTCAACCATCAAGTATAAAGATGGAGGCACAGTTACCTTTGGTGACAACAACAAAGGCAAAATCATAGGCACTGGAACAGTTGGTAATACAAATCAGCCTATCATTGAAAATGTTCTCCTGGTTGACGGTTTGAAACACAACTTGCTTTCCATTAGTCAATTATGTGATAAAAATTATAAAATAGTTTTTGAACAAAATGGTTGCATCATTTATGATTCTGATATGTCATCTATTCTATTCCATGGTAAGCGTAAGAATAATATTTATATCTTTTGCATGTCTGTTACCATTCATAATCACTGTTTAATTATTACATCAGATGATACACTTTTATGGCATAAACGTTTTGGACACACCAATTTCAAAAACTTAGCACGTATTTCAAAACACAAGTAAGTTAATGGAATGCCAAACATTTCTTTTAAACACAAACATTTTTGTGATGCTTGTCAACAAGGAAAAATGCACAAATCTTCTTTTAAATCAAAGGACATTATCTCAACAAAGAGACCATTAGAACTCCTACATTTAGATTTGTTTGGTCCTTCAAGAGTAGCTTCTTTGAATAGAAGTAGATATGCATTTATCAGTGTTGATGATTACTCAAGATACACTTGGGTTATATTTTTGCAAAACAAGAATGATGCTTTTGAAGAATTTTCAGTATTTTGTAAAAAGGTACAAAAGATTAAATCATCTAACATTGTCACTATTCGTAGTGATCATGGGGGAGAATTTGAAAATGAATCTTTTACCAAGTTTTGTAATGAAAATGGCATTACTCATAATTTTTCTTTTCCTCGTGCTCCTCCTCAGAATGGAGTAGTAGAAAGGAAAAATAGAACTTTACAAGAATGTGCAAGAACAATGCTTTGTGATAGTAAATTACCAAAATATTTTTGGGCAGAAGCTGTCGTAACTGCTTGTTACATTATGAATAAAGTTCTTATAAGGCCATTACTTAATAAAACTTGTTTTGAATTATTCTTTAATCGCATTCCTCGTGTATCATATTTTAAAGTGTTCGGATGTAAATGTTTCATTCTTAATACTAAAGATGCACTTGATATATTTGATTCTAAATCTGATGAAGGTATTTGTGTTGGATACTCAACACGTAGCAAAGCCTACAGAGTATATAACAAAAGAACTTCAACAATTGAAGAATCATTACATGTCACATTTGATGAGAACCCCTCGTCTAATTCTCCCATCATTGATGATGAAGAGAATATATTACCTTTTTCTAATTCTTTAGAAAATTTGAAACTTGATGAAATTGATGCTACTAAACATTCTGTTGAGTCTATTTCAGATAATGCAGATCTTCCTAAGGCATTTGCACAAGTTCCAAATCATCCATCAGAGTTAATTATTGGAGATATTACAGATGGAGTGAGAACTCGTCGTCAAATAGAACAAATGGCGCATTGTGCTTTCCTTTCAACCATTGAACCTAAGAACATCAAAGATGCATGTGAAGACAGTTCATGGATTATTTCTATGCAGGAAGAACTCAATCAATTTCAACGAAATGATGTTTGGGAACTGGTTCCTAGACCATCAGATCATTCAATTATTGGTACCAAGTGGGTATTCAAAAATAAATTGGATGAATCTGGTCAGGTAATTAGAAACAATGCATGATTGGTTGCACAAGGTTATAATCAAGAAGAATGAATTGATTATGATGAAACCTATGCACCAGTTGCACGTCTTGAGTCTATTAGAATGTTATTATCATTTGCATGTTTTAAAGATTTTAAGTTATTTCAAATGGATGTCAAAAGTGCTTTTCTAAATGGCTTTCTTAAAGAAGAAGTTTATGTAGAACAACCACCTGGTTTTATTCATGAAAATTTAGAAAATCATGTTTTCAAATTGAAAAAGGCTTTATATGGTCTCAAACAAGCACCTCGTGCTTGGTATGAAAGACTTAAAAGCTATCTTTTAAATTCAGGGTATTCAATTGGTAAAATAGATTCTACTTTGTTTATTAAAAACATAAAATCTGACATTATCATTATTCAAATATATGTTGATGATATTATTTTTGGTTTTACTAAGGAATCTCTTTGTCAAGATTTTTCTAAGATTATGTAGAAAGAATTTGAGATGAGGCACATGGGTAAACTCAATTACTTCATCGGACTTCAAATCAAACAATTAAAGGAAGGAATATTCATCCACTAAAGCAAGTATTCTAAAGAACTCATCAAGCGTTTTGGATTTGAAAGTTCTGCAGAAAAACGTACTCCAAAGAGTACTTCTACTTCGCTCAACAAAGATTTAAATGGTAAGAGTGTTGATCAACATCTTTACAGAGGTATGATTGGCTCCTTACTTTATCTAACTGCAAGTAGACCAGACATCATGTTTTCAGTATGTTTATGTGCACGTTTTCAGGCAAATTCTAAGTTTTCACATTTAACTGCCGTAAACGGATTATTAGATATGTTAAGTATACCTCTGATTTTGGTTTATTTTATCCTAAGACAAACACATTTGATTTATTATCATATAGTGATGCAGATTTTGCTGGTTGCAAATCCGACCGTAAAAGTACTAGTGGTACATGTCACTTTTAGGACATGCTTTAGTCTCTTGGTTTAGCAAAAAGCAAAACTCTGTTTCATTATCTACAACCGAGGCAGAATATATTGCCGCTGGTTTAGCATGTGCTCAAATTTTATGGATGAAACAAACTATTTCAGACTATGGTATTAATTATTCCACACGCCCTATTATGTGTGATAATACCAGTGCTATTAATTTATCTAAAAATCATGTGCATCATTCACGTACAAAACATATTGATGTACGTCATCATTTTCTAGATGATCATGTTCAGAAAGGAGATATTATTTTGAAATTTATTTCAACTGAACTCAAGTTGCCGATATTTTGACTAAGCCTTTGAAGGAGGAATCTTTCATTAAGCTTAGAAGAAATCTGGGCATTATTAGTGAATCAGAATTTGATTTATAAGTATGTTTATTTATTTTTTATTTTTGTGAATTTTTCTGCAATTTTTTTATCACTATTTATTTTTAGCGTGCTACAAAATTTCGTAGCATGCTAATTTTAAAATTTCTTCTGTATTTTCATTTTATGACTATCCTTTTATCTTGTCACTTTTAGAGGTCTGTTTTTCGGATTTTTTTTTAAAACGTTTCATATACGATTGTGGCATTGTTTTAAACCCAACGGGTATTTTCGAAACCGCTTCTAGCATCTCTTTGTCTTCACATCTGTTCAGTTTCTGCGTTTTGAATTTTTCAGTTGCTCTAACCCATTCGGTTTTAGCAACCTCTTCCACTACTTTCATCATGGCAACTGATCGGACTTCCTCACCTTCTATTTATTTGTCTCCAATTCTGTTTTCTTTCTCTATTCTCTGTTATCATTTCTTCTTCCTTGCGTTATCATTTCTCTCCTCTTCAAAATGGCCGAACCCACTCCTCCTTCCCACGGCGATCGCTTCCGTTCTCAGGCAACCAAAGACCGCTATCTCTCGTTCGAGGCTATGCGTTTCCATCCTGAACGGTACCTCAACTATGGCACGGTTGCGATGATGAACGTGAAGGATATCCTTATGGTTGTCGGTCTTCATCAGATATGGTCCCTTGCCAACAAAGTTCCCTACTACCCCACACTTCCCCGTGAGTTTTATGCCAATCTCGAACCTTCCATTAACCGTGGCCAACGCTATTTCACAACTATGGTCCGTGTCGTTTTGTTCACTGTTAATGCGAACACCATTGCCACCATTATTAATCAACCTCCAAATTTCCGTGGCCTTCTTTCCTTCGCCATGACCGACCCCGTTGTTCTCGCCAAATTAGCCCCGAAGTATACTCCACACATGTCCACCGCCACACTCCGTCCAGAAGCTCGACTTATACATAAGATCATAATCAACAACTTGCTACCCAAAGCTGGATCCGTTAACTATCTCAGTAACACCCACGAACATTGTCTGTATGCAATTTTGGCCGGCTTTCCCATTGATTGGTGTAATGCCCTGAAAGCTACTGCACAAGTACTAGAGGGGGGTGAATAGTACTTTAAAAATAACAAGGAGTATAATTCCTAATTATCGTACAAACTACTACCAACAAATGCGGAAGCTAAAATAGACAACAACAAATATTCAATGCTAACAATTGATATGATGGGTTCGGATCCACCCAAGTCTCCCCGACTTGTACCCGGTGATCCTACGTCCCAGAACACCCGGATCCCCTCCAGATACTTAGGTTAGAAACCCTAACCTTAGATTTCCACTATGAATACCTTGTGAAAAACCTTCACAAGATCAAATCATACAATCAATAGCAATAGTGAATCCCACAACCCGGGATCACAACCTTCTCTCACAACCGAGAGAATCAATTGCAATAAAAGAGTTTATATGAAATAAACAACAACTTACCACAAACCCTATACCTTGAGTATTCTTACCAAATTAGGGCAAGGAGGGATTTGAGGAAGGAGAAGTCACCAAGACCTAGCACCACCAATATGATCAGCAATGGGTGCCTAGGAATGAGTAGGAGACTTGAATCAAGCAATAGCTTGGATGGCTCAACAAGAACAAAGTTCTCTCAAGATGGATTCTAGATCTCAAATGAGGGAGAGAATGATTTCTTGTGAGGAAGAGAGCTTTGGAAATGAGTTTTAATCTCTAACTCTTTCAATCTGAATAATGCTCTCAATAGCAGCTCTCTCCTTGAGAGAAATGACCAAGCTTCGTATTTATAGGGTCCCACAAAATCGAGCTAGGTCATCTCCCAACGGTTGGAAATCTGGGGCAATTAGTCGGTCAAAGAACAACCACTGACCGACTAGTTCATCAACTAGTCGGTCGGTGAAACAACATGAACCGACTAAAGGATGAACAGAGAACAGATGAAATTTCAGACCTAGATAACTAGTCGGTCCAAGAAGACTTTCCGACCGACTAGTTTCTCAACTAGTATGTCGGTCAGTTAACTTAGACCGACTAAGAGTCAAAAACTAGTAGTCTGAATACAAATTGATTTAGTCGGTCCAAGAACAAATGTTGACCGACTAGATCATCAACTAGTCGGTCACCAAATGTTCTTAGACCGACTAACGATAAACAGTAACTCAGGTGAAAAATTGGCATGTACAGTAAAGCTCAACTAGTCGGTCTAAGAAGCATCACTGACCGACTAGTTCACCAACTAGTCGGTCGGTGAGTCAACTAAGACCGACTAACTATGAACAGTAAAGAGCTTAAGATTTGGGAGACAAACTAGTCGGTCCAAGAAGCTTTTCCGACCGACTAGATCACCATCTAGTCGGTTGGTTCTTCTTCTTGAACCAACTAACATGCACAAGAAGTCCCGAATCGAAGCGCGATGCTTCGGGAAAGTTTGAATGGACTTCTACTAAGATCCTAGCTCTAAGATAGGAGCGATATGAAGTTTAAATGATAATACCTACTCAAGGCGTAACATTCTAAATAACAAAGCTAGAAGACTAAATATAAATCTAGACAAACCGGCTTCAAACGCTTCGATCGAATCTTCATGACTTCAAAGTTGGTCCAAAAGCTTCAACGAAGCTTTAGGCATATGAATACGTGTTTTGAGAAGTCTTGAGATGTCGCTTTGGATGTTCACGTGAATTTGGCGACGATCTCCATAACTGCGCTCACAAAGTGTTAGTTCACGATTTATTTATGTTTGCTCATCATCCAAAACCAAATCCGGGGAGTCCAATACTCAACAATTGGGGTCATCTTCTTCTTCACACCCTCTCCAAACGGGTTTCCACACACTTCTACTTACCTAGCCTGATCAATTTGATCCTTCGCGCATTTGATGTTCCAACTGACGGTGAATACTTGCTCCAGAATGACGTTCATATTGACGAGAACACTATTCACAGTATGGGAATTCCAGATCCCGACTCTACATCCTCCGCCTCTGAAGACAACACCGATGATGCCGATACCAATGATGACTCCGCAACGCCTACTGCACCGACCCCCACTCCTCGTGCACCCGCACCTTTCCCGGGATGCTCCCGATCCAAGTGCGGCAAGAAGGTTCTTGCTTCCAAAGACGGCGTCTCCCCTTCATGCGAGACCAACGCCGTGCTCCTCCGCCGTCTTTTTGAGCAAGTTTCTGAAGGCTTTGTGGGCATCCAGATTCAAATGAGTTCTTACGATGCTACGCTTAAACACCACTCTGAGGTTCTCAACCAGATCCAAGTGAACCAATCCGAACTTCATTCCGCTCTCGAGGCCCAAAACATCCTCCCAGCTCTTCGTACTCGCTCTCGCTGTTCCTCTCCTGGCTCCTCCTCATATCATCCCTGAATCCTTTTGATCTTGCGTGCTCCCTTTGACAATTGGTTCTCTGATCCGTTTGTTTCACCCTATCAATGCGTGACTGGTTTCTCTTGGCTGTTACCCAAATTTCGTGTCTATGCCTAGATCTCGTGTTATGATGTTTCAAGTCCTGTTTTGGTTGGTTGGTTGGTTTCTGTGGTTGTTGTTTTTTTAGTCCTGTCACTATGGTCGTTGTAGGTTCATGTTGTCTGGGTTACTTTGTATGTTGGTCAATTTGCTTATGGGTTGTACTCGTTGTTAATGTATTTGGCATTTTAGTATTATTCATCTCTTTTTTATCTCGTATGGTTTCATGATGTATGTTGGTTATCTGATGTACTCCAACTTTTGTGTTCATGTATTATTAATCCACTGTTGCGTCATATATGTTCTGTTTTTCTAATATATATCCTCTTGTTTGTATGGTACTATCTGTTTCCTTCTGTTGTTGCGTCACTCATTACTAAGTTTTTGTTTCCCTTATCCATTTTTTGTTATTACTCCCTTCTGTTACTATTATTCTGTGCAATTTTCTCACTTTTATAAATTGGCCTGTTACACAATATCATAGCCTGCCAATTTCTCTTCACCACTTTTTGTGGATGACAAAGGGGGTGAAATATGGCATATATTCAGGGGGAGTACCATCACATATTCAGGGGGTGTAACATCACATTAAAACATGTTAACTCATATTTTTTCCATTATTTATCATCATCAAAAAGGGGTAGAATGTTGGAACTTGGTATTTTCCATCCTCTCTTCCATAAGGTTTTGATGTGACAAATCAATATATTTCATGTTACTAACTCTATCTATGCAGATGTACAACTACAATGCTAATTCATTCACATCACACATATGATCAAAGTACAAGGACTCTCTGCAATAACAGCCTTGCTACTCAAATTACATTTGAAAAACGTATCTACGGAATGATGTAAATTTTACTTTTTAGATAGCTTCAGGGCCTTGAGTATATCATATCATTCATCCCTAAGCTCAAAATTACATCATCTTCCAATCCCCTTTGATCCTGAGTCAGAATTCCTATTCCTCAAAATTGGTCGACTAGGATTTTTCCTAGCCTACCAAATCAACTATACTTTCGTTAACTTTTGACCTGATACTTTCAGACAAGGATCTATCCGTTGTCTAGTCCACGTCACCAAATTTTTGTGACCGTTTAGTGACCGTTTCAAAATTAGCAGGCTACGAATTTTCCTAGCCTGCCAAGTCGTTTTTTGAACCGAAATTTTCCAGAACAGTTTCTGACCGTTCTCCAACGTTCCTTACGGTTTCTGAACGTTGTGCAACGTCTCTTACAGAACCGTTCATAACTGTTTCTAAAAGCTATAAAAGGAGGGGTACCCCCCACTTTTCTTCACACACTTTCCTCTTCTTTACTCTTACTTGTTGAAATCAAGCCATTAATTTTCTTAAGCAATTTGGCCATTAGTTGTTCTTTTCTTATTTGTAAGAAGAAATCATTAGATTTCTTTCTTCGTTTAAGAACGGAAGAACTTGGTTTTTCAACATCATTTTGGAAAGTTGTTTATGTTCATAATTGCAAGAAGAAATCGATAGATCTCTCTCTTCTTTTATGAACCAGAGAACTTCAAGCATTGTTCTTCATTACATATCTTATACATCTTGAAGTTCGTCTTTTAAACATCAAACCTTTGAATTCATTTTTTGATATTCATAACAAGGCCATAGGTGTTTTCTATTTCATTATTTTTCAGGTTTGAATCTCTATTGAGATTGTACAAATTTTGGGACACGGGAAGTGTCGCCATTTTTGTAAGTTTGTGCTTGCGGGGCAAGTGATTATAGTGGATTGAAAATCTCTACGGGGAGTAAAGGACTGGAGTAGGATCAACAGGATCCGAACCAGGATAAATCTCTGTGTTTGCGATTGGTTTAATTGTCAATACTTGTCATTTTATTTATGTGCCATCTTTGCAAATATTAGTAACATTTTATTTGCAACAATTTTTTAAATACACTATTCACCCCCCCCCCCCCCCCCCCCTCTAGTGTATTGATCCATACAGGCTGAAATTACATTGGACTGAGGCTCGCCCTGGGACGATCTTGTTGGGGCGACCGGTTCCTTTGCGCTGAGAGTCTCCTCAGTCAGCCCGTACCTCTCCGCCTGCGCGACTAACGCGTCGTAGTCGGCCGGCGGATCTCGGAGCAAGGATTTACAAAGGCTCCGATTCGTAGTCCCGTCTTGAAAGCTAGCATGAGTACTTCATTGCCGCAGGCCACCACCGCCCGCCTCTCATCCTGGAAGCGGCGCAGGTATTTCCCAGTCGTCTCTCCTTCCCCTTGGATGATCGTGCTGAGGTAGTCTAAGGGTTTCTTCTTTACGCGCACGGCCCGAAACTCTTGGCAGAACTTGTGGGATAGTTCGTCGAAGCTCCCAATGGATCTTACCGGCAAGCCATAGTACCATTCCAGCACCGTGTCCTTTAGGTTCTGCGAGAAAAGCCGGCACAGGAATGCGTCATCCACATCTTATGCCTCCATCGCCCCCCGGTATTGTTGTACGTGGGAGAGGGGGTTGCCTCTCCTGCCGTAGGTGGCCAGATGGGGGACCTTGAACCTCACGGGTCTTAGGGCCGACGTGATCCACCGTGCCAACGGCGTGGCCTCCTCGGGGTAGGCCGGGCGTTCTGGCGCGTGTCCCCTCCGCCACTCTAGGGTTTGGCTGCGGTCCCGCCTCGGCTGCTGTCGGTCATCATACCCTGGGGAATAACGACGCGGTCACCGGGGTGGGCTCCCTCCGCGTGCTGGGGATTCGACGGGCGACGGGCTGCGATCGTCCCAGTATCACTGGCCCATTGTCGTCTTCTCCGGGGCCCCCCTCCGCTCTTGATTCTCCCTTAGTAGCCTTTCGCGCTCCACGACGAGGAAGCGCAGCTGTTGACGAACGGCCTCCTCGTCTAGACGGTATGGGGAGAAACGCCGACGGGGCGGACTTCGCCCCCGAGGTGGGGTCCTGGCGATCGGTGGGTTGCGCTCGTTCATGTGTCGCCCGCCCGTCATCGACACCTCCGGGATCTCCTGGTTCACCTCATTCTCCCTTTGGAGCCTTTCGCGTTCCGCGGTAATGAAGCGGAGCTGGCGTCGGGCCGTCTCTTCGTTGAGGAGGGCTTGTCGAGCGGCCTCGGCCTCCTCATCCAGATGCCTCTGAGCGGCCGCCACTTCCTCTTGGCGCCTTCGCAGCCAGGCGATCTCCATTTCTTCCTTCAAGAGCTTTTGTTGGGCAGCAATCTTCTCGGCGAGCCCTTTGTCCCCCATCTCTTCGACAAACTGAGGGTGGAGATTCCGCCTTATGTTCGGGGGCTCAGAGGGGCCCGGGGGTACCTCGGCTCTAGCCGTTGTGAAACCCGCCATCATCTTGGCGAAGGCCTCGAAGCTCTGCTGTACCGCGCGGGCCGAGGCCTGGTCCGTTTTGACTCCACCTCCGGGGGTGGATTAGTCGCAGGAGTCACGGGATGGGAGTGTGATTCTTGATCCATGGGATCCTTTCCGTTGTCAGGGTTTCGGTTGACTGGTATGGGACTTGACATGGATGTGACCCTTCTATCCCACAGACGGCGCCAATTGTTGCAAGGTAGAACTCGCGTACAATAAATTTATATTATGGGGAACCAAGGGCATGGTGGTTATGCTAATGGCAGGATTAGGGTAGGCAATTTGACAGGTGATTAGTGGGGTGATGAGGCTAAATTTGTTGCAGAAGCCGACCACGGTGTCGAATCCGGGAGGATGCAGTGAAGGGGCCGGACTGCCTAGGTTGGTAGTGAGCACGACCGGTGACGATGAGCTGACCTGCGCAGGGAACAACCCGTCAGAAAGGCCGGGTTGGGGTTCAACCCTTAGCCTCTCCGATGCCTAAGTCAGTAACAGGACTTAAAGCAGGGGCTAGGCACACAGGTCGGACTGAGGGTGAGTCGACCTTACATGACGAGCTATGAGAGGAAGAACAAAGATATGGATGACCTTTGCTCTTGTGTGTGAGTAACGAGAGTGAGAGTAAATTAGCCAACCCCCTCACCGTAAGAAGTGAAGGGGTATTTATACCTGACGGTAGGCGGTTAGGTGGGGGCTGATCTGGCATGCTGACTCGACGTGCTGAGATGGCCCTGCTATCAGCGGAAGCTTCGGACGAGGATGTCAGGAACAGGAGTGTCAGCCACACTTTTGTCAGACGGTGCAACGGCCAGGGGCGCTTTTGTCAGTGTGTCAGGACCGAAAGCATTAAGTGTCAGGGGGCGCAGCGGCCAGGAGGTGCTTTGTCAGGTGGTCGGGCGGTGTAAGTGTCAGTAGCATCCTTCGTACTAGGTTGTTTGTCATGTCTGATGTGCCAAGGGTCCGTTCTCGCGCCTCCCCGGGGCGGGAGCCTGCGTCTGGTCGTCGGCTCGGCCCGGCACAAGGTCGAACGGTTAGGATGTACATTCCGCGTGCTGATCCTGGCGAGCCGGGGGAGTATGGGTGCACATCCCGCTGAGGTCGTGCTGTAGAGCGCCCCCTCAACGTCCGAGGCGGAGTGCGCCGTTCTCTTAATCGGGTCTGGATCTAGGATTGGTGGGCGCCCTGCGGGCCTCTGAGGCTCGGGCGTGGAACGCTCTGTCACTGGGTCGGCCGCCCGTCATGTGGGAGGGGCGGACTGGCTGGATGCTTTGGCGGTTCGGGATGGAAGGTCGGACCAGCACGATCTTTGGGTCGTAACAATGTGCTATGAGGAAAACATTAGAAGGGGGCTTGAATATTGTTTATAAAATTAAATAGGAATTAACGCCTAATTAAAATCCTAACCAACAAAGATGTGGAATAATAATGTAACAAGAACAAGAACAAGCAATCACAACATGTTTCAAGGGTTCATATTACCCAAGTCAAACCTGATGTGTTCCAGGTAATTATCTTACATCTCTACCACTTGGGATACCACCCAGATACTCAAGCTAAAACCCTAGCTTAAGTTTTCCTTTCAACCCACTTGTAGTAACCCTCCAAGTGTAATCAATACAAGAATGATGTCCTTGAATCCCACAACTTGGGATCAAGCAACCCCCTCTCATAAACCGAAAGTAAAACCAATACGGAAAGTTAAATGAAATTTGAAATACACACTTACAAATCACATATGCCTTGAGTAGAACTTGAAGGAGCAAAGTGAGAAGTGTGTTGATCTCTTCCTAGAAGAGAGAATAGCCATTGCACTTGTCTTCACCAAAGCTAGAGGATCAGATTTGGTTCTAGTTGGAAGACAAGATTAGAGTTGGAATTCTAGGGCTTTGGATGAGAGAATAAAAGCTTGAACACTTGAGCTTGAGATATGATTGCAAGAATGTCTAAGAAGTGCTCAATGGAACAGTAGCAACCCCTTTTATAAGTTCTCTCAAAGACCTAAAGAAAATACCCAAAAGCCCTCTTAAAATCCGTCAAAGAAAAGTCAACGGATTGATTTTACGCACATGACAGAAGACTGATGAAGGAATGATAGTCGCCTGCTGCACTGTGTCAGAGGGTGGGTAAGAATTCAAACAGTAACTTACCACATAGGACAGTCGACTGATGAAGGTTGGACATGCACCTTAAAACAAGCAGGCGCCTGAGAAACCTTCGACAGTCGTCTGAGCGGCAAAGTGCGAAAGTTACCAAAACTCAAGAATTCTGGGAAGCAAGGACATGCGACTGACGAAGGTTGGACGGTGCTTGCGAAACCTTCGTCAGGCGTCTGTGTGCTTAAGTGCGAAACTTGCCAAAATAAAAGATCCAGGCAAGGGATGGACATGCGACTGTAGCGGTATAAACAGGCGCATGTGCCATGGGCAGCGCCTGTAAAACCTATTAAAGGCGTCTGGATGCACAAGTGCAAAAGTTGACAAAACTTAGGATCTTTGGGCAAGCTGATACAGACGACTGACTAACAAGTCACATGCGCCTGGAAATAGATAGACACTTGTACATTGTACATCAGTCACCTGTTGAAAGTTAAGAATGAAAGGCCCAAAATATCTTGTCAAAACACGTGCATTACAGACGACTGTAGAACATTTCTCAAGCGACTGTATGGAGACAGGCGCCTGTAATTTGTTCTTCAGTCGCCTGTCGAAAGTCCAAAATACACATGAAAGGGAATTTAGAATAAGAGTCCTAGGAAATGAATTCTAATGGATTCCTAGGCTAGATTGAGTGAAGTGTGAGTGCTCCAAGAAAATTCTACTTCAAGGCTACATTCTAATGAGAAAGAAACAAGAGAATAAAAAGATTACATTGAGCTTTTGCTTCTCTTCTTCTCTTCTTTCTCTTGAATGAACTTGAAGTCTTCTTGAAGCTTCGTTCTTTACCTTTGATCACCCAATCGACTCTACGAGCTTTGATTGATCTTTGATTGTCATTCATTGCACTTTGATCTTCATGAATGTATTAGGCAATGAATTAACTGCATGGAGGGGATTAGTCACAAGTATTTATGTTTGCTCATCATCAAAACCAAGTAAGGAGAAGTCAATACCCAACATGTCAGTGATGAAGGAGGTCTTTTTCTCATCCTCAGGGGCCATCTGAAATTGATTGTATCCAGAAAAGGCATCCATGAAGCTAAGGAGCTTGTACCAGAAGTGTTATCCATCAATTGGTCGATCCGATGCAAGGGGTAAATGTCCTTTGGGCACGTCTTGTTCAGGTTGGTGAAGTCCACACACATTTTCCACTTGACGTTCACCTTCTTCACCATAACCACGTTATAGAGCTACTTAGGGTAGTGGATTTCCCTAATGAAGCCGGCCTCCAACAGTAGATCGACTTCTTCAACAGCCGCTTTCATCTTGTCACCAATGATGTTCCTCTTCTTTTGCTTTATTGGCTTGAAAGTCAGGTCGACATGCAGCTCGTGGGAGATGACTCGAGGATCAATGCCGATCATATCATTGGGTGACCGAGCGAACACGTCCGCATTGACCCTCAAGAAGTCAATCAACTGCTCCCTTAGGTCAGGAGAAGCCTCGACCCAATGATGATAGTCCTCCCTGCTTCGTCTGATAATGGTATTGAATCTGTTTCCTCAACCGTGGCTGGCCTTTGGTCTTCCAGGTCCCTTTTATCGTCAGTGAGATCATCTGAGGACACTTGGTCCACCTTTCTGATTGTGGCAGACAGAAGACAACACGACCTGGCATGCATCTGATTTACTCGGCAAGATAATCTCAAAACCAAAACGTTAGACGTTTTAAAATTAAACCAAGCTGGACTTTTAAAGACAAGCAATAAGTTTAATTTAAAATAAGCAATAAAAGAGATAAAGCAGTTTAAAGCAGTTAAAATAGTTAAAGCAGTTAAAGAGGTTAAACATTTGCAATCTGCAGCAATTTAATCATCGATAGCCATTTGCAATATCGTTTACAACCTGTAGCAATTTAATCATTCAATAACAATTTGCAATACCATTTGCAACCTGTGACAATTTAGCATTAAATAAACACACCGTAGCAACCTGCAGAAAAGATGTTAGAACAATAGTCAAAAACCAGTCTATCCTAGTGATAAGTCCATGTCCAAGAGTACTAGAGATAACCAACATGCAGCCTGCGACGGGAGCAACTCCGAGGCTTACCCACCGTTCCGATATGGCAACGGTCAAGGTTCTAACCCCCGTAATGTGTTGGAGGTAATTTAGTATGGCGCATCCAGTCATTCTGTAACACTTGTGATCATAGACTACCCCAAACCCGGGTCAAGTCAAGTGGCGGTCAAAAGAATGTGTACTATCTGTCTATTATTGAAATTCCATCTTTCATTCTATATTATTAAAGTTCCATCTTTCATTCAATATTGTTGAAGTTCCATCTTCCATTCAGTCAATTCAATCTCGGTATTCCAATAGTCTGTACAACAGTCTCGTGAAAGTTCACAACTTCACGACTCGATTAAATGAAAACATCAGTATCACTTAAATAAATAAAGAACGAGTAAGATATGATTTTAACCAAGCAAAAGAGTTTAAATTAGCTTAAAATACTTTCTAAGACTAGTAGTTATTTTTCAAGATTTTTAAACAATTTTTAAACAATTTTAAATAGCCAAAAAGCAATTTTAAATCAAGAAATGATTTTTAAAACATATGTTCAAGGAATTGTTTAGAGCAAACCGTACATCAGAATTCTTCAAACAAGGTGTCAAAATGATCGTATTTACTAGTACTATGACATATATTTTTATCGTACATTGGTGTACGTAAAAATCACAGGTTATGAATTTTAAAAGGATTTATAAAACAAGAAATTATTAATAATACCCTCGATCAAGGATTTATTTCGGATAAACCGTACATCAGAATTTTGCAAACAAGATGTCAAAACGATCGTATTTACAAGCACTGTAACATATATTTTTATCGTATAGCAGTGTACGTAAAAATTGCAAGCTACGAATTTTAAAAGAATTTTAACCTATTTAAGTTTTGCCTTCAAAAATTCACTGTGAGAAATATACTTGCCTGATCGCGACGAAACTAGCGCCAATGGATTCGTTTCGACGTTTCTGATTTTCTGGGACTATCCACACATTTTTCTGGCCCCTGTATATCAAGTTATGGATTTATAACCCTTAAACCCTATTATTAATTAATTAAAATCGAATATTACGAAAGTTTGCAATATTTACAAGTTTGCCATTCGAGCAAACTTACGCTGTCGACTCCTTCGATTGGCAGCTCCGGAGGCGGGGACGACGTCGGCGGCTAGCGGAGGTGAGCGGGGACCGGCGGCGAGCACTGGGCGGAGGCGGGGCAGCGTGAAGCGGTGGCAGCAGCGTCGGCGATCAAAGGGGCAGCGCTGGGGCGTTTTCGGGCGGTGGCGAGGCGGAGAGGAGCGGCGACGGGATCTCCGGGGGCGGTGCACCGACGGGGCGGTGCTCGGGCGTTGCAGCGAAGGCTGTGACGATGGCAGCGGGGTTCGGAGCTCGGGGGAAGCGGTGTTGGGGGTGGTGGCGTCGCCGTGGAGTGGAGGCCGTCGGAGGCGCCTCAGGGGTCGTGCAACCTCGTCGGAGTGGCGTGGGTGCGAGCTCGGAGAGGCGGAGAGCTCGGTGGCGTCGTGGGCTGCTCTGCTTCGTCGAGAGGGTGGCGGAGGTCCGAGTACGGCGGCGACGGCCAGGTGCTCCGCCGTGCGTGGGTCCGAGCTGAGTGAGAGCGGTCGGGAGAGAAAGGAGAGAGCGGGATGGGTTGTAGTTTCGAGCGGCCTGGGTTTAACACGAAACGGAGAGAGAGAGAGAGAGATAGACAGTGTGTATGGGCGTTGGGTTGGGTAGTTAATATATAGGGTTAAGAAATTTAGCTGAGAGAGAGATAGAGAGTTAGCTGGGGATGAGGGTAGCTGCGGGTTAGGTTGGGAACGGGATTAGGTAGGTAAATTAACAGGTAATTAGTAATAATAAAACCCCATTAGCAAAAGTCATTAGTGAAAAATACAAAAACGAAATTACGAAAATGCCCCTACTAGCAAACGTGTCCGAAAAATTACGAAAACATACCCACAGGATCGTATCGTCACGAGGATGGCGAATACGAAGACCGTTACAGGATTTGGGCTACGGAAATACTAGATTTTGGCCAAAACGTTTAGAAAGCGGGTTTGCGGGTTCTCTGTTGAAATGATATCAGAAAATTACGAAATTAATGTGGGAAGCCCTAAATGATCATATGATGCTACCGTACAAGTTTGAAAACGTTTTGAAGACGTTTGTATAGAAAATAAATTCGTTGAATCAAAACGGTAATTTTGGGAGATGAATTTTAACAGAAATGTTTTGGGCATTTGAGGAAATCTGAAATTGCTGAAATATAATATGATAAGTCTAGTGCTCTAAAATATTTTTATAAGAATTTTTGGAATCAGTTTTGTTATAAAACTCTTCACGAACATTTATAAAGTAAAATTAATTTTTAAAGTACGTAAAAATTGGTAAATTGAAGTGATGAAATTTTAGATCGTTACATCCTACCCTCCTTAAAATAATTCCGTCCTCGGAATTTAAAAATATTTTTGAAACAAATAATTGATATTATAAAGAAGCTCAAGCAAATAAATGATAAAATGGAAAACTAGTCGAATGATTACAATTTAGAAAATAAGTTGTTAATAGCATGAAATATAATGTGATATAATGGCATCAAGAAAACAAGAGATATTTCTAATAAGTATTAACATTATCATAGTTCCCGTAACTAGTCCCGACCAGTATCACTACAATAGTTACCATGCCTTCTCAAGTAGTCCAAAATTAACATGAGATAATCACATGAAAATGAGGGCTATTATGATGACACCATCTGATCGAACTTGGAACCTGAGGTGATAAGCCAGTAGCAAGCTATTTAAACCACATAAAATGGAAGATCATATAGTTTATTCGTGCTACTGGGTCTTAATCAAAGATGTCGCTCATAATATAGCACGTATCGACTAATCCATGGGTACCAACACCATCAATTTCCATAATGCCCAACCACATGCTAACGTCCAAATCACCGCCCAAAGGTAAGTACAAGGCCAACACTCTAAGTCAGTACTCACTGCCAGCATTTCTTCCGTCAATCTCCATACTATCCAACAATAAGGCAGGATCCATGCTCTCATCCAGAGCCAAGCACAAGGCCTACATCCAACTTCAACACCCAAGGCCAATATCATGCCAATATTCATCGCCATCACTCCTTCCGTAGACCAATACTTGACATTCGCAACACCCAACATCACCCAACAAATGAACAACCAAAAACATGCTTTCCCGCACACCAAAAGGAGTAGACGCAAGAGGAAGCCTAAACGGGATCTCAACGAGGGTGAGACCCAAGGCAGAGAGCTCAAGAGAAGCCCAAGGATCACGGCTTCCCAAGATCTCAGCCAAGCGGCGGTAGCGAGGGCGGCGGTGAGGGTTGCTGCTAGGCCCAACAGACCCCAATGTCGTTGGCGGGCTATCGGTGGCTGGCGATCTGCGGCGACGAGGGCTCCGACTGGCTGGCGATCCATGGCGGGGAGCTAGGGCCTACGGGATGGAGCGAAGCGGAAGCTGGCGGATCGGAGATCGGAGCGGCGATGCGGGGTCCGATCGAGCTCGCTTGGGGAAGAGGCCGGGAGGAGGAGGGTGATATCTGAGGGAAAAGGGAAAGCCACGGGGTGGCTTGCGGAGGAAGGAGCGGGGTTAAAAGAAAGAGGGGGGGCACCGAAGTCGTCGGTGTTAGGCGGGAACGGGGCTCGAGGAGAGGAAACGGACAGAACGCAATAAAGAGGGGGGAAAGGCGGTTAGTGGGAAATGATTCAAACCCTTGGGGGAAAGAAATTGGGTACAAGATAGAAGTAGGGGCTAGAGGAGAAATACGAGCACAAAATGAAAAGACGCCAACAACCTACACTGGCACGTCAGGTTGGCTCGTCTCAAAATCTCCAGTATCATCCTCGAATACTTCTGAGCGTCCTTCGATCTGCTTCCACGGAGGAACTTGAACTTAAGATGGTCGGGTATTTCGAACTCTACCCTCCTTTGACGACAGTCAAAGGTGGCATGAAATGTCCTTAACCAATTCATCCCAAGAACAACATCAAATGTCGGCATCTCTATCACCATGGATTTAGCAAAAAGACCTCGTCTACAAATCACATAGAACATTGGAGGCATCCGCTGGGAACTGCCAGCGGTCTCGACCATCCAACGTGGAGTCAGAGGTTTAACAGTTATAGTGATAAGAAACATGTCCAAGCTCTAAATAATAGAGTAAGTAGCTTAGTGGAATATCTCGTACCTGGGATTTACTTGGTCCGTAGCCTCAGCTTCTTCTACCGTCATGGTACAAGCTTGGCGTCTTTGGGGTAGCACCTGTTGTCGAGTCTGCTGGTACACTTGTTGTTGGTTGACGTTGTTGAGCAGAGTTGGAAGGCTGAGACTTCCTCTCAGGACAGTCGCTTGCAGTGTGGCCCTTCGATTTGCTTCAGTGGTTGAACTCGAACTTCTGATGATCCAAAATTCGAATGATGTCCTCCATAACTAGAGTTCAAGGGGACTAAAGAAAGATTCTAAGAAGGTCAATCGAAAGGTCATCAAGCTAAGAGAAGGTGATAATGAAGATCGATGACGTCACATAATCATGATTCACGCCCTTGCGGTCCAGCGGACACGGCCAGGGAAGTGACTAAGCCAGGATCACTTATGCCCAGTCTAGCTAGGTCGATCCAACAGACTTTAGCCAAGCACATTGACCGGTATCATGGTCCATTGAAGGAAGATTATCATTTATATGCGTGCCATCATCAACTGAAGGAAAGGTGATGAAACGAGTAGATGGTTCATCCAATGAAAATAACTATAACGGTTAGCAAAAGTGGCTACTATGGAGGGTATAACCAAGAATGGAACACGAGTTCCTAAGCAATGGTTAAGAATTCGAAAAAGGTAATGAAGTTCAATGGAAATAGTTCGTTGCGAATTTTGTGGTAAGAAGTAATAGGAAATTTCCAAATCAAGATGTGGACATGCTATAGCACGATAACATATGCTAGCAATGATAATAAAGACGATGGGCGTCAAATCGACGTAGAGGGAAAAGGTTCAGGTATACCAGTGATTACTGGCTCAGCAGCTTCGTGGAGAATATAGGGTTGAATTTCCGGTATTTCCTTTACGATACCCAAGATGTCGTTGTTGGTGACGTCGTCTGTATCTGGTCGACCTGCCATATATACTTTAAAACAAACCGCAATGTAAGGTAGGTTAGAATAAATCTATTCTAGCAGTATACTTGGATATTAATGTCATTTAAACCGATCTTAAAGTATTTGCATAAGCAAGACCTGCATGGGCCGCCAACAAAACCTGTCACGCCCCGCTTCCCATTCTACCGGGAGCGAGGACGCGAGCGGGTCCGCGATGTGCTTAAAACAAGGAGGAGTACTTTTTTTTTCTTTTTGAAATCTTTTTCTTTTCTTCCTCCTTGGCTTAAACACACTAAGCGTCTGTATAAAAATTGCAGATTCTTGCTTGCAAGTTTAAGAAGCAGCTCAAACAACATTATTACATATCCAGTGTACAATAATTAAGATACAGCTTGGCCTAGCATGGCCAATACAAACAAGGTACACGAATTACATTAATCAAATATATATATATAAGTGCTGACGCGAAGGTAAAAGTCTAGTCTTCTGTGGGTAGATACTCCACGTAGTTTTCGAGCACTGGCTCGACTCCTGCAGTAGTGTCTTCAAGGAACTCACTATCGATACCTGACGGACATTTCGTAAAACAACAAAATGAAATGTCCGTCAGCGAGGTTTACTCGGCAAGATAATCTCAAAACCAAAACGTTAGACGTTTTAAAATTAAACCAAGCTGGACTTTTAAAGACAAGCAATAAGTTTAATTTAAAATAAGCAATAAAAGAGATAAAGCAGTTTAAAGCAGTTAAAATAGTTAAAGCAGTTAAAGAGGTTAAACATTTGCAATCTGCAGCAATTTAATCATCGATAGCCATTTGCAATATCGTTTACAACCTGTAGCAATTTAATCATTCAATAACAATTTGCAATACCATTTGCAACCTGTGACAATTTAGCATTAAATAAACACACCGTAGCAACCTGCAGAAAAGATGTTAGAACAATAGTCAAAAACCAGTCTATCCTAGTGATAAGTCCATGTCCAAGAGTACTAGAGATAACCAACATGCAGCCTGCGACGGGAGCAACTCCGAGGCTTACCCACCGTTCCGATATGGCAACGGTCAAGGTTCTAACCCCCGTAATGTGTTGGAGGTAATTTAGTATGGCGCATCCAGTCATTCTGTAACACTTGTGATCATAGACTACCCCAAACCCGGGTCAAGTCAAGTGGCGGTCAAAAGAATGTGTACTATCTGTCTATTATTGAAATTCCATCTTTCATTCTATATTATTAAAGTTCCATCTTTCATTCAATATTGTTGAAGTTCCATCTTCCATTCAGTCAATTCAATCTCGGTATTCCAATAGTCTGTACAACAGTCTCGTGAAAGTTCACAACTTCACGACTCGATTAAATGAAAACATCAGTATCACTTAAATAAATAAAGAACGAGTAAGATATGATTTTAACCAAGCAAAAGAGTTTAAATTAGCTTAAAATACTTTCTAAGACTAGTAGTTATTTTTCAAGATTTTTAAACAATTTTTAAACAATTTTAAATAGCCAAAAAGCAATTTTAAATCAAGAAATGATTTTTAAAACATATGTTCAAGGAATTGTTTAGAGCAAACCGTACATCAGAATTCTTCAAACAAGGTGTCAAAATGATCGTATTTACTAGTACTATGACATATATTTTTATCGTACATTGGTGTACGTAAAAATCACAGGTTATGAATTTTAAAAGGATTTATAAAACAAGAAATTATTAATAATACCCTCGATCAAGGATTTATTTCGGATAAACCGTACATCAGAATTTTGCAAACAAGATGTCAAAACGATCGTATTTACAAGCACTGTAACATATATTTTTATCGTATAGCAGTGTACGTAAAAATTGCAAGCTACGAATTTTAAAAGAATTTTAACCTATTTAAGTTTTGCCTTCAAAAATTCACTGTGAGAAATATACTTGCCTGATCGCGACGAAACTAGCGCCAATGGATTCGTTTCGACGTTTCTGATTTTCTGGGACTATCCACACATTTTTCTGGCCCCTGTATATCAAGTTATGGATTTATAACCCTTAAACCCTATTATTAATTAATTAAAATCGAATATTACGAAAGTTTGCAATATTTACAAGTTTGCCATTCGAGCAAACTTACGCTGTCGACTCCTTCGATTGGCAGCTCCGGAGGCGGGGACGACGTCGGCGGCTAGCGGAGGTGAGCGGGGACCGGCGGCGAGCACTGGGCGGAGGCGGGGCAGCGTGAAGCGGTGGCAGCAGCGTCGGCGATCAAAGGGGCAGCGCTGGGGCGTTTTCGGGCGGTGGCGAGGCGGAGAGGAGCGGCGACGGGATCTCCGGGGGCGGTGCACCGACGGGGCGGTGCTCGGGCGTTGCAGCGAAGGCTGTGACGATGGCAGCGGGGTTCGGAGCTCGGGGGAAGCGGTGTTGGGGGTGGTGGCGTCGCCGTGGAGTGGAGGCCGTCGGAGGCGCCTCAGGGGTCGTGCAACCTCGTCGGAGTGGCGTGGGTGCGAGCTCGGAGAGGCGGAGAGCTCGGTGGCGTCGTGGGCTGCTCTGCTTCGTCGAGAGGGTGGCGGAGGTCCGAGTACGGCGGCGACGGCCAGGTGCTCCGCCGTGCGTGGGTCCGAGCTGAGTGAGAGCGGTCGGGAGAGAAAGGAGAGAGCGGGATGGGTTGTAGTTTCGAGCGGCCTGGGTTTAACACGAAACGGAGAGAGAGAGAGAGAGAGATAGACAGTGTGTATGGGCGTTGGGTTGGGTAGTTAATATATAGGGTTAAGAAATTTAGCTGAGAGAGAGATAGAGAGTTAGCTGGGGATGAGGGTAGCTGCGGGTTAGGTTGGGAACGGGATTAGGTAGGTAAATTAACAGGTAATTAGTAATAATAAAACCCCATTAGCAAAAGTCATTAGTGAAAAATACAAAAACGAAATTACGAAAATGCCCCTACTAGCAAACGTGTCCGAAAAATTACGAAAACATACCCACAGGATCGTATCGTCACGAGGATGGCGAATACGAAGACCGTTACAGGATTTGGGCTACGGAAATACTAGATTTTGGCCAAAACGTTTAGAAAGCGGGTTTGCGGGTTCTCTATTGAAATGATATCAGAAAATTACGAAATTAATGTGGGAAGCCCTAAATGATCATATGATGCTACCGTACAAGTTTGAAAACGTTTTGAAGACGTTTGTATAGAAAATAAATTCGTTGAATCAAAACGGTAATTTTGGGAGATGAATTTTAACAGAAATGTTTTGGGCATTTGAGGAAATCTGAAATTGCTGAAATATAATATGATAAGTCTAGTGCTCTAAAATATTTTTATAAGAATTTTTGGAATCAGTTTTGTTATAAAACTCTTCACGAACATTTATAAAGTAAAATTAATTTTTAAAGTACGTAAAAATTGGTAAATTGAAGTGATGAAATTTCAGATCGTTACATCCTACCCTCCTTAAAATAATTCCGTCCTCGGAATTTAAAAATATTTTTGAAACAAATAATTGATATTATAAAGAAGCTCAAGCAAATAAATGATAAAATGGAAAACTAGTCGAATGATTACAATTTAGAAAATAAGTTGTTAATAGCATGAAATATAATGTGATATAATGGCATCAAGAAAACAAGAGATATTTCTAATAAGTATTAACATTATCATAGTTCCCGTAACTAGTCCCGACCAGTATCACTACAATAGTTACCATGCCTTCTCAAGTAGTCCAAAATTAACATGAGATAATCACATGAAAATGAGGGCTATTATGATGACACCATCTGATCGAACTTGGAACCTGAGGTGATAAGCCAGTAGCAAGCTATTTAAACCACATAAAATGGAAGATCATATAGTTTATTCGTGCTACTGGGTCTTAATCAAAGATGTCGCTCATAATATAGCACGTATCGACTAATCCATGGGTACCAACACCATCAATTTCCATAATGCCCAACCACATGCTAACGTCCAAATCACCGCCCAAAGGTAAGTACAAGGCCAACACTCTAAGTCAGTACTCACTGCCAGCATTTCTTCCGTCAATCTCCATACTATCCAACAATAAGGCAGGATCCATGCTCTCATCCAGAGCCAAGCACAAGGCCTACATCCAACTTCAACACCCAAGGCCAATATCATGCCAATATTCATCGCCATCACTCCTTCCGTAGACCAATACTTGACATTCGCAACACCCAACATCACCCAACAAATGAACAACCAAAAACATGCTTTCCCGCACACCAAAAGGAGTAGACGCAAGAGGAAGCCTAAACGGGATCTCAACGAGGGTGAGACCCAAGGCAGAGAGCTCAAGAGAAGCCCAAGGATCACGGCTTCCCAAGATCTCAGCCAAGCGGCGGTAGCGAGGGCGGCGGTGAGGGTTGCTGCTAGGCCCAACAGACCCCAATGTCGTTGGCGGGCTATCGGTGGCTGGCGATCTGCGGCGACGAGGGCTCCGACTGGCTGGCGATCCATGGCGGGGAGCTAGGGCCTACGGGATGGAGCGAAGCGGAAGCTGGCGGATCGGAGATCGGAGCGGCGATGCGGGGTCCGATCGAGCTCGCTTGGGGAAGAGGCCGGGAGGAGGAGGGTGATATCTGAGGGAAAAGGGAAAGCCACGGGGTGGCTTGCGGAGGAAGGAGCGGGGTTAAAAGAAAGAGGGGGGGCACCGAAGTCGTCGGTGTTAGGCGGGAACGGGGCTCGAGGAGAGGAAACGGACAGAACGCAATAAAGAGGGGGGAAAGGCGGTTAGTGGGAAATGATTCAAACCCTTGGGGGAAAGAAATTGGGTACAAGATAGAAGTAGGGGCTAGAGGAGAAATACGAGCACAAAATGAAAAGACGCCAACAACCTACACTGGCACGTCAGGTTGGCTCGTCTCAAAATCTCCAGTATCATCCTCGAATACTTCTGAGCGTCCTTCGATCTGCTTCCACGGAGGAACTTGAACTTAAGATGGTCGGGTATTTCGAACTCTACCCTCCTTTGACGACAGTCAAAGGTGGCATGAAATGTCCTTAACCAATTCATCCCAAGAACAACATCAAATGTCGGCATCTCTATCACCATGGATTTAGCAAAAAGACCTCGTCTACAAATCACATAGAACATTGGAGGCATCCGCTGGGAACTGCCAGCGGTCTCGACCATCCAACGTGGAGTCAGAGGTTTAACAGTTATAGTGATAAGAAACATGTCCAAGCTCTAAATAATAGAGTAAGTAGCTTAGTGGAATATCTCGTACCTGGGATTTACTTGGTCCGTAGCCTCAGCTTCTTCTACCGTCATGGTACAAGCTTGGCGTCTTTGGGGTAGCACCTGTTGTCGAGTCTGCTGGTACACTTGTTGTTGGTTGACGTTGTTGAGCAGAGTTGGAAGGCTGAGACTTCCTCTCAGGACAGTCGCTTGCAGTGTGGCCCTTCGATTTGCTTCAGTGGTTGAACTCGAACTTCTGATGATCCAAAATTCGAATGATGTCCTCCATAACTAGAGTTCAAGGGGACTAAAGAAAGATTCTAAGAAGGTCAATCGAAAGGTCATCAAGCTAAGAGAAGGTGATAATGAAGATCGATGACGTCACATAATCATGATTCACGCCCTTGCGGTCCAGCGGACACGGCCAGGGAAGTGACTAAGCCAGGATCACTTATGCCCAGTCTAGCTAGGTCGATCCAACAGACTTTAGCCAAGCACATTGACCGGTATCATGGTCCATTGAAGGAAGATTATCATTTATATGCGTGCCATCATCAACTGAAGGAAAGGTGATGAAACGAGTAGATGGTTCATCCAATGAAAATAACTATAACGGTTAGCAAAAGTGGCTACTATGGAGGGTATAACCAAGAATGGAACACGAGTTCCTAAGCAATGGTTAAGAATTCGAAAAAGGTAATGAAGTTCAATGGAAATAGTTCGTTGCGAATTTTGTGGTAAGAAGTAATAGGAAATTTCCAAATCAAGATGTGGACATGCTATAGCACGATAACATATGCTAGCAATGATAATAAAGACGATGGGCGTCAAATCGACGTAGAGGGAAAAGGTTCAGGTATACCAGTGATTACTGGCTCAGCAGCTTCGTGGAGAATATAGGGTTGAATTTCCGGTATTTCCTTTACGATACCCAAGATGTCGTTGTTGGTGACGTCGTCTGTATCTGGTCGACCTGCCATATATACTTTAAAACAAACCGCAATGTAAGGTAGGTTAGAATAAATCTATTCTAGCAGTATACTTGGATATTAATGTCATTTAAACCGATCTTAAAGTATTTGCATAAGCAAGACCTGCATGGGCCGCCAACAAAACCTGTCACGCCCCGCTTCCCATTCTACCGGGAGCGAGGACGCGAGCGGGTCCGCGATGTGCTTAAAACAAGGAGGAGTACTTTTTTTTTCTTTTTGAAATCTTTTTCTTTTCTTCCTCCTTGGCTTAAACACACTAAGCGTCTGTATAAAAATTGCAGATTCTTGCTTGCAAGTTTAAGAAGCAGCTCAAACAACATTATTACATATCCAGTGTACAATAATTAAGATACAGCTTGGCCTAGCATGGCCAATACAAACAAGGTACACGAATTACATTAATCAAATATATATATATAAGTGCTGACGCGAAGGTAAAAGTCTAGTCTTCTGTGGGTAGATACTCCACGTAGTTTTCGAGCACTGGCTCGACTCCTGCAGTAGTGTCTTCAAGGAACTCACTATCGATACCTGACGGACATTTCGTAAAACAACAAAATGAAATGTCCGTCAGCGAGGTTTACTCGGCAAGATAATCTCAAAACCAAAACGTTAGACGTTTTAAAATTAAACCAAGCTGGACTTTTAAAGACAAGCAATAAGTTTAATTTAAAATAAGCAATAAAAGAGATAAAGCAGTTTAAAGCAGTTAAAATAGTTAAAGCAGTTAAAGAGGTTAAACATTTGCAATCTGCAGCAATTTAATCATCGATAGCCATTTGCAATATCGTTTACAACCTGTAGCAATTTAATCATTCAATAACAATTTGCAATACCATTTGCAACCTGTGACAATTTAGCATTAAATAAACACACCGTAGCAACCTGCAGAAAAGATGTTAGAACAATAGTCAAAAACCAGTCTATCCTAGTGATAAGTCCATGTCCAAGAGTACTAGAGATAACCAACATGCAGCCTGCGACGGGAGCAACTCCGAGGCTTACCCACCGTTCCGATATGGCAACGGTCAAGGTTCTAACCCCCGTAATGTGTTGGAGGTAATTTAGTATGGCGCATCCAGTCATTCTGTAACACTTGTGATCATAGACTACCCCAAACCCGGGTCAAGTCAAGTGGCGGTCAAAAGAATGTGTACTATCTGTCTATTATTGAAATTCCATCTTTCATTCTATATTATTAAAGTTCCATCTTTCATTCAATATTGTTGAAGTTCCATCTTCCATTCAGTCAATTCAATCTCGGTATTCCAATAGTCTGTACAACAGTCTCGTGAAAGTTCACAACTTCACGACTCGATTAAATGAAAACATCAGTATCACTTAAATAAATAAAGAACGAGTAAGATATGATTTTAACTAAGCAAAAGAGTTTAAATTAGCTTAAAATACTTTCTAAGACTAGTAGTTATTTTTCAAGATTTTTAAACAATTTTTAAACAATTTTAAATAGCCAAAAAGCAATTTTAAATCAAGAAATGATTTTTAAAACATATGTTCAAGGAATTGTTTAGAGCAAACCGTACATCAGAATTCTTCAAACAAGGTGTCAAAATGATCGTATTTACTAGTACTATGACATATATTTTTATCGTACATTGGTGTACGTAAAAATCACAGGTTATGAATTTTAAAAGGATTTATAAAACAAGAAATTATTAATAATACCCTCGATCAAGGATTTATTTCGGATAAACCGTACATCAGAATTTTGCAAACAAGATGTCAAAACGATCGTATTTACAAGCACTGTAACATATATTTTTATCGTATAGCAGTGTACGTAAAAATTGCAAGCTACGAATTTTAAAAGAATTTTAACCTATTTAAGTTTTGCCTTCAAAAATTCACTGTGAGAAATATACTTGCCTGATCGCGACGAAACTAGCGCCAATGGATTCGTTTCGACGTTTCTGATTTTCTGGGACTATCCACACATTTTTCTGGCCCCTGTATATCAAGTTATGGATTTATAACCCTTAAACCCTATTATTAATTAATTAAAATCGAATATTACGAAAGTTTGCAATATTTACAAGTTTGCCATTCGAGCAAACTTACGCTGTCGACTCCTTCGATTGGCAGCTCCGGAGGCGGGGACGACGTCGGCGGCTAGCGGAGGTGAGCGGGGACCGGCGGCGAGCACTGGGCGGAGGCGGGGCAGCGTGAAGCGGGTGGCAGCAGCGTCGGCGATCAAAGGGGCAGCGCTGGGGCGTTTTCGGGCGGTGGCGAGGCGGAGAGGAGCGGCGACGGGATCTCCGGGGGCGGTGCACCGACGGGGCGGTGCTCGGGCGTTGCAGCGAAGGCTGTGACGATGGCAGCGGGGTTCGGAGCTCGGGGGAAGCGGTGTTGGGGGTGGTGGCGTCGCCGTGGAGTGGAGGCCGTCGGAGGCGCCTCAGGGGTCGTGCAACCTCGTCGGAGTGGCGTGGGTGCGAGCTCGGAGAGGCGGAGAGCTCGGTGGCGTCGTGGGCTGCTCTGCTTCGTCGAGAGGGTGGCGGAGGTCCGAGTACGGCGGCGACGGCCAGGTGCTCCGCCGTGCGTGGGTCCGAGCTGAGTGAGAGCGGTCGGGAGAGAAAGGAGAGAGCGGGATGGGTTGTAGTTTCGAGCGGCCTGGGTTTAACACGAAACGGAGAGAGAGAGAGAGAGATAGACAGTGTGTATGGGCGTTGGGTTGGGTAGTTAATATATAGGGTTAAGAAATTTAGCTGAGAGAGAGATAGAGAGTTAGCTGGGGATGAGGGTAGCTGCGGGTTAGGTTGGGAACGGGATTAGGTAGGTAAATTAACAGGTAATTAGTAATAATAAAACCCCATTAGCAAAAGTCATTAGTGAAAAATACAAAAACGAAATTACGAAAATGCCCCTACTAGCAAACGTGTCCGAAAAATTACGAAAACATACCCACAGGATCGTATCGTCACGAGGATGGCGAATACGAAGACCGTTACAGGATTTGGGCTACGGAAATACTAGATTTTGGCCAAAACGTTTAGAAAGCGGGTTTGCGGGTTCTCTATTGAAATGATATCAGAAAATTACGAAATTAATGTGGGAAGCCCTAAATGATCATATGATGCTACCGTACAAGTTTGAAAACGTTTTGAAGACGTTTGTATAGAAAATAAATTCGTTGAATCAAAACGGTAATTTTGGGAGATGAATTTTAACAGAAATGTTTTGGGCATTTGAGGAAATCTGAAATTGCTGAAATATAATATGATAAGTCTAGTGCTCTAAAATATTTTTATAAGAATTTTTGGAATCAGTTTTGTTATAAAACTCTTCACGAACATTTATAAAGTAAAATTAATTTTTAAAGTACGTAAAAATTGGTAAATTGAAGTGATGAAATTTCAGATCGTTACACCACCTTTCTGATTGTGGCAGGCAAAAGATAATACGACCTGGCACGCATCTGATTTCCCCTCACCTTCCCAACTCCCTGAGGAGTCTGACACTTGATCATCTGCTGGAATATTGAGACTACCGCTTCCCCTCACCTTTGGTCTTCCAGGTCCCTTTTATCGTCAACGAGATCATCCGAGGACACTTGTTCCACCTTTCTGATTGTGGCAGACAGAAGATAACACGACCTGGCATGCATCTGATTTCCTCTCACCTTCCCAACTCCATGAGGAGTCTGACACTTGATCATCTGCTGGAATGTGGAGACTACCGCTTCCACTGAGTCAAGAAGCGGTCGACCTATAATTCCGTTATAGGCTGAGATGATTTACCACAATAAAGGATGTCATTCGAGTGACTTAGTGGGGGAACTGCCCGAGAGTGACTCGTAACCCGATCACACTCGCAACAAGAGTGACATGGCCTGTGAAGCCAACGAGAGGACCAAGACATTCCTTCAATTCTGATAAAGCCAGTCCCATCTTCTCAAGTGTAGTCCAGCAGAGCATGTCACACAAACTTCATGTATCAACGAGCAATCTTCTGACCTTGACGGTACTGATGATGGCACTGACGACGACGATGATGTCGTCGTGCGACAGCTCTACACCCTCAAGATCATCATCGAAAAAGGATGTTGGGGGTGTCACGTTCCTCGGTCGCTTTCGCCCAACAGCTACAGTCATCACCCGCCCAGTGTAGTGGCTTTGCAGGGAGGTGGATAATTTGCTTGGAGTAGGTCCGCTGAATATCATGTTAAGGACATCACCACTTGACGGAGTTGAGGCATCCTTCACAAGGGAATCATGCCTCTTCGAATTTTGGTTGATGGGGCTAGTCGATAAAGTCTCCTTGTTTGGAAGAGATGGGTACGTTGACTCTTATGTTCCCACAGATGGCACCAACGATTGACGGATGGGTTCCACCCAACGGTAAGGTGACTCGGATGCCTGTAATGACTTGGACCCTCAGTTGGTATGTGAGACCCACGACGATGGTAACCTGGGTCAGGGGAGCCGAGTCCGAGCTATTGTGATGAAGCTCGACCTAGCTTGGGGTACTACGAACTATTTGAACCATTTGCTGAGTCGTCCATTTATAATATCTGCAACACAGACAATCGTCAGGGGGTTGGATCTGGGTTCCGACCAAAACCCCTCCGATAATTAAGTCAGTAAGGGACTTAAGGAGACTCGAGGCATCAGGATAGACCTAAAGGGAGATCATCCATGGTACTGAAAGACTGAGGGAAAGAGGAAGAAATATGTGAGCGGGAGAGTAAAGTAATAAAGTTGTCAGAGTACCCGGTATTTAGTATCTCTGGAGTGTGAACCCTTTCCTGGTCGTCGTCATCTATATTTATAGGTGATTTCCTTTGTCAGTATGCAACGTCTCCTCATTCATGGCATCAAGATCTCCACAGGAATGGAGATAACGGAAACCCATTTATTCTGACATTACAACTGTTCACGTGGCTTTAGCGGGGTCCACCGACTGGATGTACTGGCGCCTTGACTGAGTAATTAACTCCCCACTCTTGGTGGACCAAAGGGTTACTGGGCCCAGGCCCAGCGCCCTAATTAGGCTCTTCCTTCTCAGAAGAATATTTCTCTTCGCTTCATGGGCCGGTCACATGTATCAACAGATATGTATTGGATATGTACACGAACAATGCTTGATATAAATAATACACGATTAAATGTAGATATATAGATAAATAATGCCAAACAAAATAACAACTCTACCCCGTCATGCTAATTGGATTAAGTAATACGATTTACGACCATTGATATGGGTGATTTACTGCAAATGAATCATAATCATAATATATTATCAATATCTTGGATCAGGGGCAGAACCGGGATGAGATTGTAGTGCCCTGGGAAGCTACTGCACACGTACTAGAGGGGGGGTGAATAGTACTTAAAATAATCAAGATAGTTATTCCTAATTATTGTGCAAGAAACAAACGACAATGCGGAATTAAACAACTATCAACAAGAATTAAAACAAACGCAAACACAATGGTTTAATGGGTTCGGATCCACCCAAGTCTCCCCGACTTGTTCCCGGTGATCCTACGTCCCAACCACCCGGATCCCCTCCGGATACTTGAGTTAGCAACCCTAACTCAAGATTTCCACTATGAAATACTTGTGAAAATCCTTCACAAGTCAAATCATACAAAAGACATGTGACTCCCACAAACCGGGATCACAACCTCTCTCACAACCGAGAGACACAATTCAAATACGATTGAAATGAAATAAACTCTTACCTTACAAAATCCTATGCCTTGAGTATACTTACCAAATTAGGGCAATGATGGATTTTGAGGAAGAGGATGTCACCAAACCCTAGCTTCAAGTAGATGACCAGCAATGGAAGCCTAGGGATGAGATTGATGACCTAGAATCAAGCCCTTGGCTTGGAAGGCTCACAACCAATGAATCTCTCTTGAAGAATAAGAGTGAAGGAGAGATTCTTGAGAATGGGAGTGCTTGAAGATGAGAGTTGAAAGAACTTCTCTTTGAATCAATAGAGCTCTGGAATAGCAGCCTTGGATCCTATGAAATAACCCCTTCAGGTATTTAAAGGATCAAGGGAAAAGGGAGAGAGAAACGTCGCTTTCAAAACTCCAACGGATCTAAATCTGAAGCAGACTAGTCGGTCAAAGAACAACCACTGACCGACTAGTTCATCAACTAGTTGGTCGGTGAAACAACATGAACCGACTAAGAGGTGAACAGTGAACAGATGAAGATTTCAGACCTAGATAACTAGTCGGTCCAAGAAGACTTTCTGACCGACTAGTTTCACAACTAGTCGGTCGGTCAGTGAACTTAGACCGACTAAGAGTCAAAAACAAGTAGTCTGAATACAAATGATTTAGTCGGTCCAAGAACAAATGTTGACCGACTAGATCAACAACTAGTCGGTCGCCAAACGTTCTTAGACCGACTAAGCGATAAACAGTAGCTTAGGAGAAATTTAGTATGAACAGTAAGTTACAACTAGTCGGTCAAAGAAGCATCACTGACCGACTAGTTCACAAACTAGTCGGTCGGTGAGTCAACGTAGACCGACTAACTGTAAACAGTAAAGTCCAAGAAATTAGAGAATCAAACTAGTCGGTCCAAGAACAGTTGCCGACCGACTAGATCACCATCTAGTCGGTCAGTACTTGTTCTTGTACCAACTAACATGCACTAGAAGTCCGAATCGAAGCGCGATGCTTCGGGGAAGTTAGAATGGACTTCAACTAAGATCCTAGAGCTACGACATGAGCGTTATGAAGATAGAAATGTAAGAATTACTCAAGGCTTAACATTCTATAAATCAAAGCTAAAAGACTATGAAATAAACCTTAACGATCCGTCTTCAAAGCTACAATTAATTCTTCATGACTTCCAAAACGGCGCAAGAGCTTCAACGAAGCTTTAGGCATGAATACGAGCTTTGTGAAGAGTTGAGATGTTGCTTTGAATGTTCTCGTGAATTTGGCGACGATCTCCTAAACTGCGCTCACAAATTGTTAGTTCATGATATATTTATGTTTGCTCATCATCCAAAACCAAATCCGGGGAGTCCAATACTCAACATTCTCCCCCTTTTTGGTGATGACAAACCAACATAAATAATAATCAAAAATAATGAACTAAATGGAATATACTTATTCCCCCTGCATTGATGACACATTAGTTCCATATGAAATAATAAGCACATACATCAAGCAGACAAGGAAAGTAAAAATTCAAATCCAATATTTGAGATTTAGGATTTGTAATCCATTTTTATATCTTAACTCCCCCTGAATCTAACATATCAAATTAGATTCATGGTAAATTATCATTTAGCACATGCCATTACCATTATTATATATCTCTCCCCCTTTGGCATAATCCAAAAAGAGCGGGAGGAAATCAAAAAGAATAGATCATGGCCAAATAATTCATTAAGCATGGGAGTCTAGGAATACGACCAAAGCCCAAAATAACACCAATGCAAAATATCAAATTCAAAATACCGAATAAATGCAAAGCGTGTCAAGGAGACCAAAGTCGAAAATCGGAAACCGAAATCATAAAATCATCGGTAAAAATCGGAAAACGAAATCACCAAGCCATAGGCGAAAATCGAAATACGAAATCATCAATCCATAGGCGAAATACGAAATCCGAAATCATAAACTCATCGGCGAAAATCGGAAAACGAAATCACCAAGCCATAGGCGAAAATCGAAATACGAAATCATCACTCCATAGGCGAAAAACGAAATCCGAAATCATCAAAACTCAAATCAATTTCACTTATTGAGTTTTGGAACATACTCTCCAAAATCAATAGAATGCATGGAAAACAATTCTATGTTTCCATAGAAAGAAATCTATTAAATCCATAAAATCGTCGAACGACGAAATCAACATCAGAGACAAAAATAATCCGATGTGCATACCAAGTGTAGCAAAATGATACCAAATGTAATATATTCTACCAATGGATACCAATATGAATCAAAAGTATGAACATACTTACAACATTAAGCTCCCCCTACTTTGGTGCATCACTTAAGCACCAACAACTCCATTTGAATGAAAATCCTTGCAAATCACGGAGTTGGTAGGGTTGGTATCCCATGGTGAAGTTAACCTAGAGAATTTTATTTTGGTATCCAAAAAAAAATCTATTTGGATCCAATGGGTTAGACAATAAATTTAGAGAGCTAAATTCAAAATAAATGTAACCCATTCTTACCACAATTGCTTTGGTACCCAAAAAAATGAAATTAAACTTATGGTACCAAGCAATGAAGGGTCAAAGGAAACTAACCCTTCGGAAACCAAGTCCAAGAGGAACTTGATTTCCCAACATAATCATCATTCAAGATAACATCATTAATAAACGATTTCACATACAAATTCTTATTATGCATGCTTGTGTTCTTCGGACCCCAAATGGTGTATGTCTTGGGAGTCCTAATCCTATTGGGAACATGCATATGTTGTTGGTTTCTATGTGATGCATGTCGTGGGTAAGCATATGGAATTCGATGCAATGGTGCATGATGATAATTATTCATATGAGAATGAGGATGAACATATGAATGTGGAGGAACACGTGCATGAGTGTGTCTCACATGGTGTGCACGTGCTCGTGGGTGCGGAGCATAAAAATCATCATTTGTGCTAACATGTGAGGTAGGTTGTGTGTTCCTACGTGGCATGGTATATATGTAAGCATGACCCTTCTTTGGAGGTCCACCCAAAGTGGGTTTCTTTCCAAAAGGGGGCGTGTTCCTAGCGGAAGCACCATTGGTAGAAGATCTACCCATGACGTGTTTACTTCCACTAGTAGAAGCATCGGAAGATGGCCTAACAAAGGTGGCGAATGATTTGGATGACTCTCCCATCTCATACCCCAAACCAATGTGATGATTGGCCGGAAGTAGGTCATTTAGGATATCATCCAACTTGCCCTTACCTTTGTTGAATTCATGAATTCGGCCTAATGTGCTCTCATGCTTCTCGGTGAGAGAATGCAAAGAAGCATCCAAAGTGGACACTTGCGATGCGAGAGCACAAACACGTGACTTGAGATTTTTATTCTCAATACTCAAAGTTGAGATTTGAGACGTCAAATCCGCTATCACATGTTCATCCGAATCCTCGATATGAACATGCTCAAGTTGAGACTTGAGATTTTCAATCTCATTTCTCAACCCATCAACAACGGTGTCGTTGTTGACGATGAAAGGCTTAGGCGAGTTTTTAAGACTATCTAATTCATTTTTAGTCTTCATAAGCTTAGTAGCCATATTAGAAAATTTATTCCAAAGTTGTTCATTGGCTATTCTAAGTTCATCATTGGTTACCTCTCCGCCTTCATCCTCGCTTCCATCCTCGCTTTCATCGGAGGATGTGTCTTCATCACGATCCTCCCTTCCCATGAAGCACGTGTGTGCTTTCTCCACACGTTCATCATCCGACTCTCCACTAGAGGAGTCCTCAGAGTCGGTGAATGTCCCGACAAGTCCTTTCTTGTGCTTTCTTGACTTGTCGTGCTTGGATGCCTTCCACTTCCCCTTGTGTTTGTAGAGAGGACAATCCGGCTTGATATGTCCTGGCTTGTTGCATTTGTAACACACGGGAGTAGAAACATTAGTCGAAATAAATTTAGATTTACGATTCAACTTACCTTGTCGGAAGAATCGGATGAATTTCTTTGCCATATTGGCCAATGCTTCCATGTCCAATTCTTCGTCCTCTTCTTCTTCTGAATCTTCATCATCGGTAGATGGAGCGGCCTTGAATGAAATTCCCTTTTTCTTTGGCTCGTCTTGCTTCAAGTACGCCTTCATCTTTTCCTTCATTCGGATCTTACTATCCTTGCGTACCTCGTAAGACAACAAGGTACCCATTAGTTGTACGACGGTATATTTATTCATGTCATTACCTTCCTCGATGGCGTAGGCACGCTTTTCCCAACATGATGGAAGACCGTCGATAATCTTCGCGACTTTCTCCTTTTGGGTATAGACCTTCCCAAGAGCTTCCAAGTCGTTTGATATATCCACGAAGCGAGCGTAATATTCCTTCATGGTTTCGCCCTGCTCCATATGAAACAACTCAAATTCTTTATTAGCAACGACGAGTTTAGAATCTTTTACCGTACTCGATCCTTCGTGCAATATGAGGAGTTGGTTCCATATTTGATATGCACTCTTACATGTGCATATCTTGTTGAAGTCCTCGGGCTCCAACGCACAATTCAAGGCATTCATTGCCTTGGCATTTGCTACTTCCGCGGCGACCTCCGTGGGAGTCCACTTCGCGAAATCTTCTTGGGAAGGCTCGACATACTCCGTCATGGTGGCTCTCCATAGTGAAGCGCTCCGGAGGAAAATTTGCATCCGGCATTTCCAGTACCCATAGTTGGTACCGTTGAAGTGTGGAGGCCTGACGGAGGATAGTCCTTCCATAACTGAAGAAGCTCCATCGCGGTTCTTGAAGACGTTGTAGTCGTTGTTCGTCATAGCTTTGAACTCGTAGCTTTAACCTTGGCTCTGATACCAATTGTAGTGCCCTGGGAAGCTACTGCACACGTACTAGAGTGGGGGGTGAATAGTACTTAAAATAATCAAGATAGTTATTCCTAATTATTGTGCAAGAAACAAACGACAATGCGGAATTAAACAACTATCAACAAGAATTAAAACAAACGCAAACACAATGGTTTAATGGGTTCGGATCAACCCAAGTCTCCCCGACTTGTTCCCGGTGATCCTACGTCCCAACCACCCGGATCCCCTCCGGATACTTGAGTTAGCAACCCTAACTCAAGATTTCCACTATGAAATACTTGTGAAAATCCTTCACAAGTCAAATCATACAAAAGACATGTGACTCCCACAAACCGGGATCACAACCTCTCTCACAACCGAGAGACACAATTCAAATACGATTGAAATGAAATAAACTCTTACCTTACAAAATCCTATGCCTTGAGTATACTTACCAAATTAGGGCAATGATGGATTTTGAGGAAGAGGATGTCACCAAACCCTAGCTTCAAGTAGATGACCAGCAATGGAAGCCTAGGGATGAGATTGATGACCTAGAATCAAGCCCTTGGCTTGGAAGGCTCACAACTAATGAATCTCTCTTGAAGAATAAGAGTGAAGGAGAGATTCTTGAGAATGGGAGTGCTTGAAGATGAGAGTTGAAAGAACTTCTCTTTGAATCAATAGAGCTCTGGAATAGCAGCCTTGGATCCTATGAAATAACCCCTTCAGGTATTTAAAGGATCAAGGGAAAAGGGAGAGAGAAACGTCGCTTTCAAAACTCCAACGGATCTAAATCTGAAGCAGACTAGTCGGTCAAAGAACAACCACTGACCGACTAGTTCATCAACTAGTCGGTCGGTGAAACAACATGAACCGACTAAGAGGTGAACAATGAACAGATGAAGATTTCAGACCTAGATAACTAGTCGGTCCAAGAAGACTTTCTGACCGACTAGTTTCACAACTAGTCGGTCGGTCAGTGAACTTAGACCGACTAAGAGTCAAAAACAAGTAGTCTGAATACAAATGATTTAGTCGGTCCAAGAACAAATGTTGACCGACTAGATCAACAACTAGTCGGTCGCCAAACGTTCTTAGACCGACTAAGCGATAAACAGTAGCTTAGGAGAAATTTAGTATGAACAGTAAGTTACAACTAGTCGGTCAAAGAAGCATCACTGACCGACTAGTTCACAAACTAGTCGGTCGGTGAGTCAACGTAGACCGACTAACTGTAAACAGTAAAGTCCAAGAAATTAGAGAATCAAACTAGTCGGTCCAAGAACAGTTGCCGACCGACTAGATCACCATCTAGTCGGTCAGTACTTGTTCTTGTACCAACTAACATGCACTAGAAGTCCGAATCGAAGCGCGATGCTTCGGGGAAGTTAGAATGGACTTCAACTAAGATCCTAGAGCTACGACATGAGCGTTATGAAGATAGAAATGTAAGAATTACTCAAGGCTTAACATTCTATAAATCAAAGCTAAAAGACTATGAAATAAACCTTAACGATCCGTCTTCAAAGCTTCAATTAATTCTTCATGACTTCCAAAACGGCGCAAGAGCTTCAACGAAGCTTTAGGCATGAATACGAGCTTTGTGAAGAGTTGAGATGTTGCTTTGAATGTTCTCATGAATTTGGCGACGATCTCCTAAACTGCGCTCACAAATTGTTAGTTCATGATATATTTATGTTTGCTCATCATCCAAAACCAAATCCGGGGAGTCCAATACTCAACAGAGATGGCAGGGGGCCGAGCGGTATTGTAAGAAGGCGTGCAAACTGCATTCGTAAAGTACATAGATGCGATGTTGTTCAAGTCGGCGAGTCCAAAGAGATGAATGAGATGTTTTTTCCATTAGGTTGTCTATTTGAGGTGACGAAGCGGAAGACGAAGTAGATGTGAAATACATTGCTTAGGCCCCATGCAAAATATGTGTTAGGGATCGAGTAAGAAAGCCGAAAACAAAAACAAGTTTTAATTACATAAGAAAGAAAATAAGTTACGAAGATTCAAACTGAATTAATTTAAACAATCAGCAAATTTCCTCATGCATTTATTAAACACAAAATCGTTCACGAATTAATGAAGATATGAATGAGGGACTGATGCTATTTATTTCGTTAATTTGAGAAAAAAACAAAAATTTGAAATGTTTTGCTCCAACACGGATCAAACCAGCAACGAATCTAATGCATTACCACTCTACTACTGTGGCAACCAAGCACTTAGTAACTTAAATAAGTAATCTAAATTACATTGCTATATATGTAAACTTAAAAAATGGGAGGGGGGCAACTATTACTTGGGTCTACCCCTATCTCGGATATACGTATACGTATAAAAAAATCATATTTCATTATCCAAATACATATTCATACCCCACCAGATAGCATATTTTAATTTTTATATCTGGTTCCAAAAAGATATGGATACAACATCTAATTCGGATAATCTGAATCCATTTACATATCTAATTCCCAATGTATTCACTTTTCAATAATGATTTTTATGCTTTATACACATGTGTATCACATGGCCAAAATCATAGTTTAACTTCTTACGGTGTAATTAACAAATGGGATAAATGGTAAGCAAGTGACATTATCAAACGGGTCGACGTGTCAAGGTTTCATTAGACGAGAAAAAAATAAAAGCACATAGCTCATGTGTTTGCTTTTCTTCGATCAAGATCAGCTGTATAAAAGATTAATAGCTTTATATGCAAAACAACTTAAACGCATTCAACGAATCAAAATCATCTAAGGGAATTGCTATGTGCACCTACCGTTTTACCCTGTGCATGACCGGCTTATTTACAAGTTTGCCATTACTACCGCACACAACCAACTTATTTACAAGTTTGGAACAGAAATTACTCGGTGTGCACAACTAGGGGCAAATTTCTGAAAATGCTCCTGGGTTTGCAATGGCTGATCGGCAGCGATCAGCGACGACGCCCCCTCCTCTGACCTCCCCAAACCCCCTCTTCATCTTCCATCGTCCCCTCCGCTAGCCTCACCTTCCCCACCTCCGACCTCCCCGGCCCCTCTTCTTCCTACCTCCCTAGCCCTCATATCCGGCATATTCGATCGCTTTTCCCTGCCTCGCCCTCTTCACAGTCTCATCCATCGACCTCTCCAGCTCTCCCTCCGTCTCATCCGACCTTCCCAGCCCCTCAAAACATAGTAAATTGTCGACGGAGTCCTCCTGCTGAGGGTAAAAGAGGAATAAGTTAAAGGAATAGGAATGGCAAACTTGTGAATAAAGTGGTTGTGCACGAGTATAACGATGAGTACGTGTAGCAACTCCCACACCGAAGAGTGCTGTTAACTATACCGTACATGTTTTATGAGTACACCGTAGTTCTTATTTCACCACTTTTGCATTCTCAACTTGGCTTTTCATTTTGAGTTCTGTTAGATGCACCGCATATTCTTATGATTTCACCACATTTGTTAAATTTTTTCGAAATTACAAATTTAACCTTAATTAGATTTTAATTACTACTCTTAAATTTGTTAATTAATTACAAACATTGCCATTTGATCTTTTGATTTCACCGCAAAATTTGCTTTCTTCTCTACTTCTTTCTCACGTCTCAATTTTCCTCTCTATTTCACCATATGTTCTTTTTTCTCCTCAATTTTGCCATTTGTCCTTAAAAATCATGGTATTCACTTCAACCCACCAATAGTTTCCAGAGATTTGAAACAAAATAAAAATTAGCATATACAAAATGCCCCCTCAGTCTCTCCTCACCAATCCTTAATCAGCATATACCAATTGCTGTAAATGTTATCACATTCAACCCACAACTTGCTCCAGAGAAATTTAAACAAAACTTGCCATTTAACAGTTCTCTTCAAGCTATCACCTTCAGCTATTAATTAATACATACAAATTAATCTTTATTCTCTTCCATTCAACCTACCAAAAGTCATAGAGCTTTTAAAAAATATAAATTATCATAGTGGCAAAAAAAGGCACTTCTCCAACTGCAACGATTATATCGACCGGTGTTAATCTAAATTTTGGAAAAAACGTGGCAGAAATTATCACCACCGAGAGGTTGGGGGGTGGGTGGGGGTGTGTGTAGCTGAGCAAGGGGTGAAGGCTGACGGTGTCTACTTGTTGCTTGTTGGGAGGCGCTGCCTTTGAACAAGAGAGCGATGTGGTGTTTTGCGGTAAAATTAACAGAAGAAGAAGAAGAGAGAGAGAGAGAGAGAGAGGTGCGGTGTAGTTTATATAAAGGTAAAAACGAAACAGATATCGTGAATTAATAAATATTAAGAGTTGAGTGCCGTTAATTCAGAGATGTGGTGAAATCATAAATGTGTGTGGTGCAACTATCATCACTTTTTCATTTTTTATTCACCCCAAAATTTGACTTTTTTAATCCTTGTAGTATAATTACAATTACAAAAACTGCCACTCCCGGCCTCATCCTCCGATGTCGGGAGCCCCACAAAAAACTTCTCCGCCTCCTCGACCGCTGTCCACTTCTCCCACGCGATCCCAAAATTCTCCATGACTTGCTGTACTGACATGGGGGTTGTTGGAAAACTACTCACACACGAAATCGAACAGCCCCATCCGCAGTGCATTCGCGAGATAAGCGTCCGGGTACTGGCACTGCGGAGCTGACATCAAGTATACAATTGGACTGCTCTTCATTTTCCCAGAGCCCATGAGTTAAGGTTATATGGTTGATACCCAGTGTGGTCTAACGAGGGCATATGATCCTTGACAAACACTACATTTCCATCCCTATGGCGTGTGGTAGTGTTCTTTGAATCCATAGCCAAGTTTGGTGGTGCTATTGAGAAGCACTCGATGGTTTCACTTTGAGACAAGTCCATAACTAGTTTTGGTGGTTCTATTGAGAAGCACTTGATGGACTTAAGCAGAGGTTGAGCTGTATGCTCTTAATGGTTTCATAACCAGTTTTGGTGGTGCTATGGAGAAGCACTTGATGTACCACCTATGTGGGTGTGAGGGTTTGGCCGCCCTCTATGAAAGACAATGACAGTCTTTCTAGAGCACTCACGAGACCCAAGGTGTGTGCATCGAGGAGTTTGCACAAACTCAAGGGAACAATATGTGTTGTGGGGGGTTCTCAATCGAACTCTAATGAGTTCAAGAGCAATTCACTCATTAGAAAGTAAGTTGTTGCCTCACTTCACTACGTATCAATTCAATCGAAAGACATTGATACTTAAGTATTCATCCCTCTTTACCCAGGATCTTTCTCTTCTCTTTCTTGAGCCATTAAGTGGGGGATTGTTGGAATTAATGGCTCTTTTGGCCTTTTGTTCACTCCCACTCTCTTTTTTAGTCCCACATTGGATAGGCACACTCTCTTGTGTGGGTACATAATAGGCTTCTTTCATATGGGCTATTGGACTTGTTAATGGGCTAGAAATTGGGGGCAGCTCGCGTGCACATGAGCCCAAGCAAGGGGCCGAGCCCAAACCGGGTTGAGCCGAATGGAAAATGTGGGCGACGGATCCGGAAACCCTTAGCATGTGTGCGCTGACGTCGTGCCTACGCATGTGGGTTTACGGGTGCGCGCGCGGAGTGCCCGAGTTTCGACTCGTGTTTTCCTCTTGCGTTAACCTTGGAGAGCAACCGACATCATCCGATTACCACCACGATCGGGCCGTAGTTGTTTTCCTCTTACCATTCAGGTCTAACACTCACCACCTTCGGAAACGGCCGAACTCCCGTCCTCAACCTCGCCGGTCACTGCGACCCCTCCACCAACTCCCGAACCTCCATCTCCTCGGACATCCAGTCATGCCACTGCCATTCGCAAGGCATCAAGAACCCCATGAACTACACAGCCCGGTCATGAGCTGGCTGTGGTGAACATTAAAAGGCTAAAAGTGTAATTTTTTTAACTGTACTAAAGCAATGACAAACTTGTAATTAGAAGTGCGGTAAAGTGGTAAATGGTTGTAGTGCATCTAACAGCATTCCACACCGAAACCTACAACTCTATCCTCTCTCGCAAACAAAACAGAAAAAAAGAAAAAAGAAATGAGGAAGAAGGAGCTGCTAGCGTCGGCGCCGTGGAGGGGTGACGATGAAAATTCCGACAAGTTCGAGGACGCGAAGCTGAAAGTCACCAACAATCCGGGCTCAACCCCCGTTATGCACGTGCCCCGCAAACGGTCCGACAACTCCAAGGCCGATGGCGACGATTCCGCTATCGAAATCGATCCCGAGCTCCGATACAGCTTCCAGAGGAACTTTCAGGTGATCTTTTGATCTTTTGCAACGTTTGACTGATGCCCGTGAATTGGGTTTTTGGTATCGATGCTGTTGGTTGCATAAAGGTTGGATTTTTTGGGTGCTCTTTTATTGTTAATATAAGCTTTACTTTTGTGAGAATTTGTTGTTTTTGATGTTGCTATGTTATCTGTCATTTTGTAATTGGGCATGCAGTGACGGATTCAGGAATTAAATTCAGAGGGGGCACAATTTTTTGGGCAAAAATAATTATTATTTCTTTATTTTATTTATTGCAAAGTTGTAGCGAAAATGAAAAATTAAATCGATTCAAGCGCATCCCTAGATAAGATAGTTGTAATGACTTACAAACAATAAAAAGAATCATTAGTACACAAACCGGATATACAAAGAAGCAGTGAAATGATCATTTAACTTCTAAGTAACATACAAATAATTGGATAGATAATGCTTTCTTTGAATCAAGGAGATTTAAGGATTGATATAGTATAGAAAATTAAATTAAAACAATAAAAGCAAGAATGCATTGTTATTAAAATTAATTAAGTAAAAAAGGAGAAGGTGGTTTTATTGTTGTTTACGGCATAATCGTTCAAACTCGTAAAGAATAATTATAGAGGGGACTCGCAAACTAGATAAAACTAGTTGGAAGATATATGAAAATTTTCTTTCTTTGATTCTACTAAACATTAACAATAAAAAGAGTAGAAAAAATCATAAATAGTTGGGAGATAAATCGTAAACAGTTGGGTGACAATAACAATAAAAAGATAGTAAAAAGATAAAAAAAGATTGGAAAAAAATCATTCAAAGGAGGAGTCGAACTAGTGACTGCTGTGATCACAAGATTTCAAATCGATGCCAGATAACCAATCCAGCCAGATTCGCAAGCGTGTGTAATTGTACGACATTTATTTTTATTATTTATCTAAAGATTAACAATAAAAGGTGTTAAAAACGTGTTGGGCAGGATTCGAACCTGTGCTGGCGCTGGCTAAAACAGCTTGATTCCAAGCCGTTACCCGACAACCACTCAAGAAAAGCGCGTAACTGTGCTTCTCTAATAAATTAATATATATATTTATTCTTTCATGTAAATTTTTTTACCAAGGAGACATTAGTAATTTTGTTCTCAAATTTCAGCGGGGGCACATGCCCCCCGTCCCCAAGGTAGATCCGTCACTGTGGGCATGTGCTTTTGATTCCGCGTGGATTGTATTTAAGTGACATAGATTATGGAGGACTGAATATAATATTAAAGAGGGGAAAGAAGATAAATTATGGCCAGTAAATTTATACCGCTAAAATGATGTTAGCAACGTCCAATTAAAATATTTAGTAGTTGATTTGTAAACTTAATTTGAAATTTAGACATTGCGTAATAATACACTATGTAAGGGACTTTTTTTGTGGTCAATGAGGCATGCTCAGATGGTTATGGGAAGTTTCAGGGTTCAAGACGGGGATGTGGCTGTGTTCGCAAGGACAAGGCCCGTTATCTTTTTCATATGTTTCATTTTTTCCTCAAACAAGAATATAGAAGTATCTATTGATCAAGTTTGGTTAGTTAAATAAATAATCATAATTTATTTACTTAAATTTATTTTTAAACCACATTTAGTTTCCTCCCAACCGAACCAACGCCAGTGATAAAAGAGGGATAAACAACCCCACCCATTTCCCATGCTTATGCAAGCTGACTAGTTGTAGTGAGCAAAAGTTCTGACAAAGATGAGTTTTAAAAAAACTTTAGATTCAGATTGCATAGCCTTTGTTTGTGAAATGGACTTTGAGCGTGATAAGCTTTAATTTGCTTTTGTTCCATGGAGGAGAGTACAAATTCTTTGTATGTGTATTTCATGTGTCTGGTTTTTCTCTCTAATATGGTCTAATTTCATATAATGTCAGCATGATGTTTTGTATGGTTTGAAAGTTTTTTTGTGGGATTTCCATTAAATCATATGCAAATTTCAGTTGTTTCGTCATTGGATCGATTTTCCTCTTTCTCTCATGGAATTATTTCATGATTCTGCGGCTCTCAAAAAGTGATATGAGAGTTTTGGATAGTGTGACATGAAGAGCTTTCTTGCTTTTATCCCAATAAAGAAAAACATGGGTAGCATTTTCTACATCATGGAGACTTGATGTGGTTTAGGCTTCAAATGATTACCAAGAATTGTACTTTTGTATTTCTACTGATCCATGGTCCTATTTTGCGTGTGGTCGTCATGAAATTATAAATCATGGAATTGCATTTCCAACTTGTGTTATTTGGTTGGAGTGTTGAATGCACACAATCTTAATTCATGTTTTTTGTTGGACATAATTGAAAGTCTTGTAGAGAACAAGAAATAAAGACGACGAGGACGAGGACGAGGACGAGAACGCTTTCTGTAAAAAGAGTCGGTAAAGATTTAGTGCGAGGCACTCATAATTTTTTTGTACATTTGAATTCACTCTACAAGAAATTAAACTTCCTCAAATTTTAAGTGAACCAAACAATGGATTTTGACCACACACACACATGTGTGTGTGTGTGTGTGTAATTAATGGAAGTCTGATTTCTTACAAGAAAACAAACCCTTTATAATTTCAATGTTTTTCCACATTTGGGGTAAATATGCGAGCCCCTCTGTGGTACATTCTGATGCTTTTGGTATTCCAATGGTCTTTACTGTTTGTTGACTGTTTTCTGATTCAGAAAGGGCTTGTCAGTTCAATTTTTTGCCCTGGTATATTTTACCTGTAATACATCTTTCTCTAACGGGGATTGAACCATACGTGTGGTAGTGTGGAACTATTAGAACTTATTACCATTTTCACTCATTTGCTGTGTTGAATGGTGAGTTAGAGGCCAATGTTGATAAGTTTGATAAACTAGTCCTTTTCCCATTATAAATTGATTTTCTTCCCTTAGTACCAGATGACATCTAGTTTTTACTGTAGCATCAGTAAACATTCTAACACTTTCTGATGATAGAATCATAAAACCAAAATGGATAATCATAGTTTCCGTTATTGGTATACAAACAAAACCAAGTTATTCCGGTCAGTGTTCTAATTTACAGAAAATTATGTTCATATCTGGTTGGAAAATTTCAAAAATAGTTCCTTACAGCATTTAATGACTTGAGAAACCTATTATGATACCTTCTGATGTGATTGGTGTCTTAGCCTTCTGACTGATTGCTGATTTCATAAAAGTAATTTATGAATTCTTTCATCAAATACAAGATGACCAAACTTATTTGTATGAATAGTCTGATAAACAGAAAAGCAGTGGATAATCCTGGACAAAAACACAGGTAAAGGCAGTTGCTGGTGATGGGTTGGTCAAGGTCCATGGTTTCCTCGTGTATATACATTCAGAGGAATTTCCTACATATTGAGGGTTGATGTATCCGCCCCAGAGTCCAAATTTTCACAGAAAACATAACTATATCCCTTTTATCCTTTCTGTGCGATTTTTTTTTCCGGTGGACACCTTTATGTGCTGTTTGGCGGTGAGTTGTCAAGGCCTTTATTCAATCCTCATGTGCAGGATATGGCAGTGAGTTTCAACCCGGTTTTGATGAACATGGGTTTACTGACTTCTTTTCACATTTCTTTTGATAGAACATAAGGCTTATATCTTCCAAACTATCCATTTATCAATCCTACAAACATCCTGCAAGAACATACAGTGCACCCAAAAAAGAAAAGGTCATATTATCTGAAGGACTTGTTTTGATCTGGGAGTGCCCTGTGATATCTGATGGGTTTGGTGATCTGAAGATTCTTGATGTGATACACTACAAAAGGTTTTGCAATTTAGAATATGGGTTGGGTGATTATTAAGGGTTGCCAATAATGTGGACCCATGGCATCTAATTTCTTCCCTTGAGGAACTATGGAGATTTCAAACAAAAAGTACTATTGTTCATTTCCGGTTGGGTATGGAAGTAGTTGGTTTCTTGCATAAGGAGAAAAACCCTTCTTGCATTTACTTGTGTGCTTGTCTTTGGTAGCTGGTTGTCCATTTTCTATGAATTGTATTGCTACAAATATCATTAGAATATTAGAGAATGTAAACATGTATTTGGAAGTCATAGCTGTCATGTTTAACATGTCAAATGTGTATTACCTAGGGGTGGGCATCCGAATATTCGGATCGGATTATGCCTCAATCCACCATCCGATCCGATTGAATCGGATGATGAAAAATCTGATCCGCATCCACTAATAAAAAAAGTTAATCTGAAAATTCGGATGATTAGAATTTCGGATCGGATACGATTCGGATCCGATTAATATTAGCTTTATTGAAATTTTAAAGTTATTGATGCCACAATTTGTAACTCGTTTCATTAGATTCTGAAAGTTTAACTTTTAAACACTGAAGTCAATTCCAATGTCGAAACGAAATATCCTTACAAAATACAAATTGCTAGAATAACATAAAGAAGCTATCTCTGTTTGCAATATCTTCATACTAGTTTGGCATCAACTTCAAGGAGGATGAGCTTGACAACCAAGAGCTCTCCTTCAAGGAGGATGCAATTGAGTTTGTTAGTCTTCTTAACCATTAGCCACGAATGCATTGATTCAGGTGCTTTTAGGTAGTAGTGAAAAACAATCGGATCGGATTGAGAATCAGATATTCAGATGAACTTAGACAATAACACAATCCGCTTAAAACCTAATCGGATCGGATCACATTCTGTCGGATGAAAACTAAAATCCGAATCCGAATCAGTTTCAAACAGATCGGTCGGATCTGCTTATTAATAACAAGTCACTTTCATCGGATCGGATGTCAGATCTACTTTTTCGGATCGGATCGGGTGGATTCAATCGTTTAATTGGATCTTTGTCCACCCCCTAGTATTACCACATCGACTACTTATGTGTGTGTTACTTATGAGCTGACAGTTTATTTAGCTAAATAAAATGCTTTCTCACATTAGACGGATATGCCTTCATGTGATCCTTTCTCATCAGATATGCAAGGCCCCATCTCATGTGAGAGGGAGGTAGTGACTGATATGGATATGATAAGGATTGTATTTGTATTTTAGTTTTTTCATTTTGAGTCGTTTAGGAGTCTGTTTTTTGGGTGAGTTTAGTTCCACATCGGATGGGTTAGGAGAAGTGTTTGGTTGTAAGCCTATATAAAGACTCTAGAGTTGTATCTTGGAAATCAATCGACGAATGAATGAAAATGAGAAATTTCTTCAAAACCCGTGAAAGGTTCCCCTACCTATGAAAGGCCCCCTCTTTCTTGGTGCGAAGCCTTGGAATCCTTGGTGTGAAGCCAAAAAACCCTACGGTATCCACTTCTTCGTCAAATCATCCACCGAAATCCTAAAATTTTCCACTAAAATCCTTCGATCACACCATGTCCTGCATTAATTTGGTATCAGAGCAGAAGATCCAATCTTCGCTCTTTGTGAATCTCAAATCCAAAAAAATCGAAAACCCTAACCATAATTTTCCCACCCGTCAGCTTCTCCCAAAAAACACTGGTTTCAACAACGGCAATCGCCGTCCGGTGCCACGTTACTAGGCATGCTTCCCGACGACGACGACGCCACCCCCTCAAGTTTCCTCCGCCCTCGACATGCATGGTTCCGTCCAACATTGCCGCCTCCGTCGAGTTTCTACAGAAAACCACAGTCGCTGCCCCACACCACCACCCTAGGCGTGCTCCCCGACGATGCCACCACCACCTCAAGCTTCCTTCGCCCTCGACAGATGCGGCTTCGTCTAACATTGCCTCCTTCGACGAGTTTCTGCAGAAAACTGCGACCATCTCAAACTTTCACTACTTGCCGACGAGATCACCATCGTCGTTAGGAGGAACCGACCCCACCATCAGCTTGTGGAAAGCCCAAGCAAGCTCACGGGAGGAAGGAAACGATGAAACGTCGTCGTTTCACTAGTGAAATTGCTGTCGGTGCCAACAGCACCGATCACGCTATAGTAATGGCTCATCTGAGCCAACCCCGAGCACCGACCGAGCCGTTGGCTCGGCTGGCACTGACATCGGCTCGGGCGAGCCGACTCTGAGCCGACTGGGAGCCGGCTCGAGTCGACCGAGCCAACGAGCCGACCCCAGAGCCAGCTCAGCCAAGTTGGTTGACCGGTTCAACAGCTTGGGCGAGCCGTTGACCGGGTCAGTGGCCCAACAGTAAGTCGTGGTTATTTTTGCCCATTTTCGGCTACATTTTTTTTGGATTTTTCTGCTGAGCTTCAGTATTTCGACGATTCTCGTTCCGTTTGAAGTCCAAATTCAGTGTCGTTCGCGCTCATGGATATCTGACTCAGCCAACTATATATATGTATCATCCATATAAGAAAATCAGTTCTTGATTATGGGACACTACACTGATTACTACGATGAAGACTACAAGGGATATTTTCCTAAGGTACTCTATGATTGGGTTCCATACCTTTATGGATTCGAAGATATGTATGGATATGATGACTGTGACACATATCTAGAATGTTTCTTCACCGAGTTTTATTTTAAGAACATGAATACACGTATGCATATCGCACGTTCAAAGGAGAAGCATGATCCTGGTATAGGCGACTTCTGCGTCATAGTCGACGATGGTCGGTATTCTAACACCGTATTCAAGATCACTATTTTTCTAAGCATCGGTACATTCTCCAGGCATCCTAGCAATCCTCAAACCCGAAAGTAAAAGAGGATCATATAGAACTGATACGTGAGATACATGTTGAGTATTGATACTCCGGATTTGGTTTTGGATGATGAGCAAACATAAATATCGTGTACTAACTGTTTGTGAGCGCAGTTATGGAGATCGTCGTCAAAAGAATACGTACATCGAAAACGACGTCTCAAGACTTCTTAAAACGCGTGATCGTGTGCCTGAAGCTTCGTTGAAGCTCAAGGACCATTATTGAAGTCAAGAGTGAAGATTGAAGTTTTGAAGACAGTTCGTCTTGTTTAATTTAATGTCTTCTAGCTTCATAAATTAGAATGTTAAGCCTTGAGTAGGACTTACATTATATTCTTCATTTCGCTCATATCTTAGAGCTAGGATTATCATAGAAGCCATTAGAAACTTTCCCGAAGCCTATCACTTCTTCCCTCGGCTTCTAGTGCATGTTAGTTGGTTCAAGTAGAAGAACCAACCGACTAGATGACGATCTAGTCGGTCGGCAGTTCCTCTTGAACCGACTAGAATGCCTTGCTCTTTTCAGCTCATTTCCTGTTGATCAATTAGTCGGTCAAAGAAGAGTTACCGACCGACTAGATGACGATCTAGTCGGTTAGGAACCCTTCTCAGACCGACTAGTTATCATTGCCTCATTTCAGCCTGAGTTACTGTTTTGAGTTAGTCGGTCTAAGAACGATTGTCGACCGACTAGTTGAGAAACTAGTCGATTGGAATTTGTTCTCAGACCGACTAGTTCAAATTGCTTTCAGACTATTTGTTTTGACTCTTAGTCGGTCTAAGAACACTCACCGACCGACTAGTTGTGAAACTAGTCGGTTGGCAAGTCTTCTTAGACCGACTAGTTCTTTATGTCTGAACTTTCTCTTTTGGCTGTCGAGCTGTTAGTCGGTTCATGTTGAATCACCGACCGACTAGTTGAGAAACTAGTCGGTCAGTGATCCTTCTTTGACCGACTAGTCTGCTTCAGAATAGAGCCGTTGGAGCATTTATTGCACGATTTTCTCTCCTCTCTTTCCTCTATCCTATATATACTTGGAGGGGTTCTTTCATAGGATCCAAGGCTGCATATTTTGGGATTTAGAGAGATCAAAGAGAAGCAAATCAACTCCATTCTAAAGCTATCTCTTCTCACTAGAATCTCTCTCTCACTCTTATTTCAAAAGAGAGATTCATTGATTGTGAGCCTTCTAAGCCAAAGAGCTTGATCCAAGGTCACCAACTCCACCCTAGGCTTCCATTTCTGGTCAACTTCTTGGAGCTAGGGTTTGGTGACATCTCCTTCCACAACAATCCATCTTTGCCCTAATTTGGTAAGATTTACTCAAGGCATATGATTTTGTGGTAAGTGTTTCTTTATTTCATTTCAATTGATATCGCAATTGTGTCTCTCGGTTGTGAGAGTGTGTGATCCCGGGTTGTGGGAGTCACATTTACTTTGTGTATGATTTGGTCTTGTGAAGGTTTTTCACAAGAATTTCATAGTGCTAAATCTTGGGTTAGAGGTTTCTAACTCAAGTATCCGGAGGGGATCCGGGTGGTTGGGACGTAGGATCACCGGGAACAAGTCGGGGAGACTTGGGTGGATCCGAACCCGTTACATGCTTTGTTTGCGTTTGTTAATTCTTGTTGCTTGTAGTCTATTCCGCATTGTTGTTTGTATGTTTGCACAATAATTAAGAATAACTCTCTTGATTATTTTAAAGTACTATTCACCCCCTTCTAGTACATGTGCAGTAGCTTCACAGGACACTACAATTGGTATCAGAGCCAGAGTTCAACGCTATGACAAACAACGACTACAATGTCTTCAAGGATCGTCACGGATCTTCTTCAGTTATGGAAGGACAATCCTCCGTCAGGCCTCCTCACTTCAACGGTACCAACTATGAGTACTGGAAATGCCGGATGGAAACCTTCCTCCGGAGCGCTTCACTTTGGAGAGCCACGATGACGGAGTATGTCGAGCCCGTCGAAGAAGATTTCGCGAAATGGACTACCGTGGAGGTTGCCGCGGAGGTAAGTAATGCCAAGGCAATGAATGCATTGCAATGTGCGTTGGAGCCCGAAGACTTCAACAAGATATGCACATGTAAGAGTGCATATCAAGTTTGGAACCGACTCCTCATCTTGCACGAAGGAACGAGTACGGTAAAAGATTCTAAACTCGTTGTCGCTAACAAAGAATTTGAGTTGTTTCACATGGAACACGGTGAAACTATGAAGGACTACTATGCTCGCTTCGTGGACATATCCAACGAATTGGAAGCTCTTGGGAAGATCTACACCCAAAAGGAGAAAGTCGCGAAAATTATTGACGGACTTCCTTCTTGTTGGGAAAAGCGTACCTACGTCATCGAGGAAGGTAACGATATGAATACGTACACTGTTGTACAACTAATGAGTACGTTATTATCTTACGAGGTACGCAAGGAAAGTAAGATCAAGATGAAGAAGAAGATGAAGGCGTACTTGAAGCAAGACGAGCCAAAGAAAAAGGCGATTGCGTACAAGGCCGCTCCATCTACCGATGATGAAGAATCGGAAGAAGAGTTGGACATGGAAGCTTTGGCCGATATGGCAAAGAAGTTTGACCGATTCTTCCGACAAGGTAAGTTGAAGAGTAAGTCTAAATTTATTTCGACTAATGCTTCTACTCCCGTGTGTTATAAATGCAATAAGCCAGGACATATCAAGCCGGATTGTCCTCTAAACAAACACAAGGAGAAGTGGAAGGCATCCAAGCACGACAAGTCGAGAAGGCACAAGAAAGGACTTGTCGGCACATTCACCGACTCGGAAGAGGACTCCTCAAGTGGAGAGTCGGATGACGAACGAGTGGAGAAAGCACACACGTGCTTCATGAGAAAAGAGGAACGTGATCAAGAGACCTCCTCCGATGAAAGCGAGGATGATAGCGAGGATGATAGCGAGGATGAAGGTGGTGAGGTAACAATGAACGAACTTAGAATAGCTAATGAACAACTTTGGAATAAGTTTTCTAATTTAGCTACTAGATTTATTAAGACTAAATATGAGCTAGATAGTCTTAAAACCTCGCCTAAACCTATCATCGTCAACAACGACACCGTTGTTGAAGGGTTGAGAAATGAGATTGTAAATCTCAAATCTCAACTTGAGCATGTTCATATCGAGGATTCGGATGAACATGTGATAGCGGATTTGACGTCTCAAAACTCAACTTTGAGTATTAAGAATAAAAATCTCAAATCACGTGTTTGCGCACTCACATCGCAAGTGTCCACCTTGGATGCTTCGATGCATTCGCTCACCGAGGAATATGAGTGCACATTAGGCCGAATCAATGAATTCAATAAAGGTAAGGGCCATTTGGATAATATCCTAAATGACTTACTTCCGGCCCATCATCACATTGGCTTAGGGTATAAGATGAGAGATTCATCCAAATCGTCCGCCACCTTTGTTAGGCCATCTTTCGAAGCTTCTACTAGTGGGAGTAAACACTTCATGTGTAGTTCTTCTACCAATGGTGCTTCTGCTAGGAACACACCCCCATTTGGAAAGAAACCCACTTTGGGTGGACCTCCAAAGAAGGGTCATGCTTTCATGTATACCATGCCACGTAGGAACACACATCCTACTCCACATGTTAGCACGTATGATGATTTTTATGCTCCGCATCCACGAGCACGTGCACACCATGTGAGACACACTCATGCACGTGTTCCACCACATGCATATGTTCATTCACATTCTCATATGAATAAGTATCATCATGCACCAATGCATCATATGCCATATGCTTACCCACCACATGCATCACATAGAAATCAACAACGTATGCATGTTCCCAATAGGATTAGGACTCCCAAGACATACACTATTTGGGGTCCGAAGAACACTAGCATGAATGCTAAGAATATGTATGTGCAATCGTTTATTAATGATATTATTTTAAATGATGATTATGTTGGGAAATCACGGTCCTCGTGGACTTGGTTTCCGAAGGGTTAGTTTCCTTTGACCCTTCATTGCTTGGTACCATAAGTTTAATTTCATTTTATGGGTACCAAAGCAATTGTGGTAAGAATTGGTTTATTTTCTTTTTATTTGCATATTGATCTTGGATGTGCATGTTTATTTGAAACTTAAATTCATAGTGAATTTGAATTTAGTTGGGCTATGGGTTACATTAATTTGAATTTAGTTTGTTAAAATTGTTGCCTAACCCATAGGATCCAAAAGGATTTTTGGATACCAAAATGATGCTTTCTAGGTTCAATCCATCATGGGGATACCAACCCTACCAACTCATTGATTTGCAAAGTTTTTCATTCAAATGGAGTTGATGGTGCTTAAAGCGATGCACCAAAGTAGGGGGAGCATAATGGTGTAAGTATATTCTTACACTTAATATACATTTGGTATCCATGTATGTTGAATGCATGCATTGTTAGAATATTTGCATTGGTATCAATTTGTTAGAATGTTGATTTCGTCGCTAGACGATTATCTTGGTTAAATAGAAATTCCTTCTATGATTTCATAGAATTGTTTTCCATGCACTATTTAACTAAGAATGTTGATTTTGGAGAGTTTGTTCCAAAACTCAATACGTGAAATTGATTTGAGTTTTGATGATTTCGTTTTTTTTTATTTTCGCCTATGGTTTGATGATTTCGTATTTCGATTTTCGCCTATGGTTTGATGATTTCGTATTTCGATTTTCACCTATGGTTTGATGATTTTGTATTTCGATTTTCGCCTATGGCTTGATGATTTCGTTTTTCGATTTTCGACTATGGTCACGTTGGCACGCTTTGATTTTCTTCGGTATTTTACATTTGGTATTTTACATTGGTGTCATTTGGCCATGGTCATATTCTTTGACTCTCATGCTTTTATATTAGCCATTGGTGTTGTCGTTGATCTCCTCCCGCTCTTTTTGCTAATGCCAAAGGGGGAGAGAATTAATAATGACGATGTGCTAATTAATAATTCAAAGCAATTTACCATGAATCTAATTTGATATGTTAGATTCAGGGGGAGTGAAGATATAAAAACTGATTTAGAATCCTAAATGTCAATAATTGGTTCATATTTCATATCTTCCTCGTCTGCATGATGCGTATGATTAATATTTAATACGAGACTAACGTGTCATCAATGCAGGGGGGAGTAAGTAAATTTCAATTGAATCATTATTATTGATTATTATTTATGTTGGTTTGTCATCACCAAAAAGGGGGAGAATGTTGAGTATTGTTTCCCCGGATTTGGTTTTGGATGATGAGCAAACATAAATATCGTGTACTAACTGTTTGTGAGCGCAGTTATGGAGATCGTCGTCAAAAGAATACGTACATCGAAAACAACGTCTCAAGACTTCTCAAAACGCGTGATCGTGTGCCTAAAGCTTCGTTGAAGCTCAAGGACCATTATTGAAGTCAAGAGTGAAGATTGAAGCTTTGAAGACGGTTCGTCTTGTTTAATTTAATGTCTTCTAGCTTCATAGATTAGAATGTTAAGCCTTGAGTAGGACTTACATTATATTCTTCATTTCGCTCATATCTTAGAGCTAGGATTATCATAGAAGCCATTAGAAACTTTCCCGAAGCCTATCGCTTCTTCCCTCTGCTTCTAGTGCATGTTAGTTGGTTCAAGTAGAAGAACCAACCGACTAGATGACGTTCTAGTCGGTCGGCAATTCCTCTTGAACCGACTAGAATGCCTTGCTCTTTTCAGCTCATTCTCTGTTGATCAATTAGTCGGTCAAAGAAGAGTTACCGACCGACTAGATGACGATCTAGTCGGTTAGGAACCCTTCTCAGACCGACTAGTTATCATTGCCTCATTTCAGCCTGATTTACTGTTTCAAGTTAGTCGGTCTAGGAACGATTGTCGACCGACTAGTTGAGAAACTAGTCGGTTGGAATTTGTTCTCAGACCGACTAGTTCAAATTGCTTTCAGACTATTTGTTTTGACTCTTAGTCGGTCTAAGAACACTCACCGACCGACTAGTTGTGAAAATAGTCGGTTGTCAAGTCTTCTTAGACCGACTAGTTCTTTATGTCTGAACTTTCTCTTTTGGCTGTCGAGCTGTTAGTCGGTTCATGTTGAATCACCGACCGACTAGTTGAGAAACTAGTCGGTCAGTGATCCTTCTTTGACCGACTAGTCTGCTTCAGAATAGAGCCGTTGGAGCATTTATTGCACGATTTTCTCTCCTCTCTTTCCTCTATCCTATATATACTTGGAGGGGTTCTTCCATAGGATCCAAGGCTGCATATCTTGGGATTTAGAGAAATCAAAGAGAAGCAAATCAACTCCATTCTAAAGCTATCTCTTCTCACTAGAATCTCTCTCTCACTCTTATTTCAAAAGAGAGATTCATTGATTGTGAGCCTTCCAAGCCAAAGAGCTTGATCCAAGGTCACCAACTCCACCCTAGGCTTCCATTTCTGGTCAACTTCTTGGAGCTAGGGTTTGGTGACATCTCCTTCCACAACAATCCATCTTTGCCCTAATTTGGTAAGATTTACTCAAGGCATAGGATTTTGTGGTAAGTGTTTCTTTATTTCATTTCAATTGATATCGCAATTGTGTCTCTCGGTTGTGAGAGAGAGTGTGATCTCGGGTTGTGGGAGTCACATTTACTTTGTGTATGATTTGGTCGTGTGAAGGTTTTTCACAAGAATTTCATAGTGCTAAATCTTGGGTTAGAGGTTTCTAACTCAAGTATCCGGAGGGGAACCGGGTGGTTGTGACGTAGGATCACGGGGAACAAGTCGGGGAGACTTGGGTGGATCCGAACCCGTTACATGCTTTGTTTGCGTTTGTTAATTCTTGTTGCTTGTTGGCGATAGGTCGACGCCATCTGTATAATCTTAAAATATATTATTTTGTAATTTTTTAATTTGAAAAATATGCACAAAATCAGGGGAAAAAGAAAAATGAAATCTTAAATTTTTTTTCCAAGTTTCGGGGCAAGTAGCATGATAAATTGGAAATTTTGCAAATGAGATTGGGAATATTAGTGTTTATTAATAAGTTGGAAAAACAAATCTTATTCACATTTATAGGAATCACAAGTATCATTGATAACGAAGATTATAATGGCAATCGACAAAAAATTTAAATTAAAAATCATAAAAATGATAAAGAAGATAATTGGAGCAATCGACAGATAATGTAAATGTAAGGACCATGTCTATGGGGAAAACACTAGAAGGGGGTTGAATAGTGTTTATGCAAATTTAAAGGAATTTACGCCAAATAAAATGCAATCCAACAAATAGTGTAGAATAGAAAAACGACCCAAAGAGAAACACACGCAAACGCAGAGATGTTTCAAGGGTTCGGATTACCCAAGTCAACTTCCGAATTGTTCCCGGTAATCCTACGTCCCTACCACACGGATACCACCGGATACTCAAGTTAGAACCCTAACTTAAGGTTTCCTTAATGCCCACTTGTAGCAACCCTACAAGTGCAATCGAATACAATCGATGTCATTGACTCCCACAACCATGGAGCAAGCAAAAACCACTCTCACAACCGAGAGCACAATTCAAATAATGAATGTTATGAAATCTGAAAGCAACACTTACAATCACCTATGCCTTGAAGTAGATACTGAAGGAGAAGTGTGATGTGTGTTGAAGAAATCTCTTGGAAGAGAGGAGAAAGCCCTTTCTCTTGACTGCACCAATTGCCTAGAAGATCAATTTTTGGTTCTAGGTTGGAGAGCAAGAGAACAAGATTTGGAAATACTTAGGGCTTTGGATTTGAGATCTTTGGAAATGAAAGCTTGAGAGATTTTGCAATGAATGAGTAACCTCCCAATGGAACAGTAGAAGCTCTATTTATAGCTTTCTCAAATCCACAAAACAGTTTAGGCAAAAACCCAGTTGGAATCCGTGAGAAAAATCTCAACGGATATATTCTGAACTCGCGACAGTCGACTGTTGAACAATTCGACTGTTGAACAATCCACAGTCGACTGTTGCACAGTCAGCAAGGGTAGGTGAGAATTCATAACGGTAACTTACCACGTGGACATACGACTGATGAAGCAAAGACAGTCGTCTGTTAAAACAACAGGCGACTGTAATTTCTTCGACAGACGACTGGCCGAGAGAAGAGTAAGTTAGACAAATACTGGAAATCTCACAAGATACAGGACAGACGACTGATTCAAGTAATACAGTCGACTGTTAATCAGAACAGGCGACTGCAAAACCTTAAACAGACGACTGTCAAAAGCAAGAGAAATTTTCAGAGAGCCGAGTCAAAGAAATGACTTACAGACAGGCGACTGTTGCAGCATAGACAGTCGACTGATCTAATAGACAGTCGACTGTATATACAACATTAGTCGACTGGCCGTAGAAGTCAGATCAAACAGAGTTTGGGCAAAGATAGACAGGCGACTGGTTTACAATACACAGTCGACTGTCACTAGGACAGGCGCCTGTGAATCGTTCAACAGTAGCCTGTGCGAAATAATCAGAGAAGGCCCAAAACATATTGTAATAGTCTGTGCATAACAAGCGACTGTAGAACAAAACACAGTCGACTGTTTTTGAGACAGGCGACTGTAAACTGTTCAGCAGTCGGCTGTAATGAACAATCCTAGCACAAACAAAAGAGAATTGAATTGGATCAAAGGACAACTGATCTAAAGAAGTCCTATGCCAGAAAGTTGATGTGTGTGAGTGCTCCATCAAAGTTCTACTTCTAAGCTACATACTAGAAGAGATAAAAGAAAAATTACATTGACGAATAATCTCTTCTTTCCATCGTATGAGCTTGAAGTCTTTACGGTGCTTCAATCATCAATCTATGATCATCCAATTCATGTCATTTGCCTTCAATGACGTTTGTGAGTCATCCCTTGCTAGTTGATCTTCATAATAAGCTTAGGCAATGGATTAACTGCAAAATAGGGGATTAGTCACAAGTATTTATGTTTGCTCATCATTAACACCAAGTAGGGAGAAGTCCAATACTCAACATTCTCCCCTTTTTTGATGATGACAAACAAACATAAACAAAAAGATAAATAATTGTGCGTAATGAAAACTTACTTCCCCTACATAGATGCCAATCAAGTTAGTCAACAAATATTAGATCATCTACATAACAGTTGAAGCAAATGAGTGAGATATGAATGAATTCAATACAAGAAATCTAGGAAATAAAATCCCTATTCATTGTAATCTTACTCCCCCTGCTCTAAGGCAACGTAAATCTTAGATTCAAGCGTTAGAACATACTTAGCACATCCATTATGAATCTTGTATGTTTATTTCTCTCCCCCTATGGCATTATCCAAAAAGGTGGGAGCAAATAACAACAACAATAATAGTGCTAAATACGAACTAACAACAATCAAGGAGTATAAAGATATATCGAATCAAAACTCATAAAATCACATCATATATACATGTGAGTAATGGAATTGAGGTCCAATATCAACATTTTAGATATACGAAATGAAAATAATTTCAAAAATTCCATCACATCAGAGATAGCATGAAATAACTAATATCAAATCCACATATTGTCTCAAAAGCACATCAAAGAGAATATAGCATATATGGAGACAACATATCATTACATCACACAGATAAGATATACAGTATAGCATAGTGTGATACAAGATAAATGGCAACATCATATATAGATATATAGAAAAAGATACATCAGCGGATGGTCATCTACATGACCATCACAAAAAGATACATCATGATCAAGACAAAAAATACATCATCATGACGACATCGAAGTACATCACCATACATATATAAAAGGTCACTGGCAACATCATCCATCATACATAAAAAAATATCATCACCAAACTAACATCACTCAAACAGTTATCTAAGAGTGAGCGTCTCCAGGGGCTGCAGAAGAAGAAGCAGGCTCTGTAGCAGCTGGAGTATACTCTGGAGGAGGGTCAGAAGGAGCAACAGAAGAAGCAGCAGCAACATCCTGAGTAGAAGCTACACCAGGAGGCTCAACGACACCAGTGGGCTGAGGAGGCACTTGAAGCTGGGGAACAAACTGTCTCAGATCCTCAGGGAAGAGTATTCCCTGATGGAGGAAAGAGAGGGACAACAATCTGTAAATACCAGAGACCATCTCCAAAAGAATATCACGAGATGGTGGAGCAGAGGTGGATGACAGATCAACTAGAGGAACAGTGGATGAGGAAGGAGCTGAAGTAGACTTCCTCTTCTTCGAGGCAGTCTGCAGAGCCAAATAAGATTTCGACTTTGCAGAAGCGTCGAGGAGAGGACCAAAGGGCATGTGCTCGTAACGAGTCAAGTCAATACCAAAGTGACGGAAGACACGAGTCAGAAGACCACCGTAAGGAATGTGAGACGAGGAGGACGTGAACTCAACCTTGTCCATCCTATCAAGGAGGACACCGGCCCAGTTCACGGGCATGCCAGAGAAAATAGCATACATACACTTCAGGATATCCTGAGACGGCTGGTCAGACGATCCATATCTCGGCAGGATGTTGGACTTCATCACTAGGTGAACAGCCCAACCTCTCGCAGACAACATAGATGATCTGACACCCGAATCAAGAGCTAAAGGTACCTCACGAAACATATCCCGGAGGACAGACTGGTCAAGATCGTCAATCTCGGAGATGCAGATATCAGTGGGAAGGGAACCAACAGAGGGAATCCTAAGAATGGTCCCTAAGAGAGAGGGAGTGATCTGAATGTGGGTTCCCTGAACGACAGTATCGAGGATGCCAGTAGACGAATACTCACCGCGAACGCGGTTCGCATAGAAGAGCTTCACCAGAAATGGATAGGCTCTGGGGGAGTCGCTCTGAGAGAAGCGGAAAAGGTCTGCTAGGTGAGTAGCAGAGAGAATGTTAGAAAGCTTCTCAGCAGTGAAGGCGGGGAAAGCAATGTACCGTTCCCTAAGGAGGTTGATCCCTAGAAGAGTGAAATTTTGCCAAACATAGATCGTCTCGGCAAATGGGAACTAAAGGATCAGAGGGGGGGGGGGTACCGCAGGAGTCTCTTCAGAAGAACTCGACACAGAAGGAGACAAATGTGGGTTCTCAGCAACAAGCTCACTGATGTGAACACCAGTAGGCTTGCGCTGACGATGGATCAAAGGCTGAGCATCGCTAGAAGAAGCAGAAGGTGAGTAACCCGGCGAAGACGAAAGCACGGGTGACTCGGCATGCTTGGTTCGGGCTTTATAAGGTTTCTTCTTCTTGGCAATTAGTTTCTTGGGTGCCCTAGGTCGTTTAGGAGCAACAACCTTCTCTTTTCCCTTTGGTTTGGCAGCCATTGAAACGAGAGAAGGAGAAACTACTGCAAAGAAATTCGAACGAAGGGCAAGTGAGAGAGAGAAGCAAACCAAGTAGAGAAGCAACGGCGATCGGGGAGAGGAAGATCGACGGCAACGACAACACGCGATTGACGACGACGAAGAGAAGCAGATCGACGGTTTTGGAAGCGAAATCGAGCGGTTTTGGAGACGAAAACGAGCGGGAAGACGAACGGTCGAATCAGAAGAGAGAGAGAGAGTCGACGTGGGGAAGTGATCGCTCATTCTCGAATATAAAATTTGGGGAATGAATCTGAGCCGTTGGATCAAAGAATCGACGGCTCGGATCAAATCACTTGAACCGTCACCACAGAAGACAGTCGACTGAATAACAAAAGTCAGTCGACTGGATGAAGTGATAAAAATAAAGCTCAGAGAGAAGGGCGGTCGACTGGCAAGTAACATGCAGTCACCTGTCCGTTGGACAGTCGACTGACATATACTCAGCAGTCGGCTGGCCGAGAATTAATACAGTTCATCAAAAATAACAGAGAATACTATAAAAATTCGACAGAGAGTACAGTCGCTTGATGACTAAAATGCAGTCGCCTGTTAAACTAACAGTCAACTGTAAAACAGTCATCAGTCGGCTGAGCGTAAGATACCAATTCTCAGACTGAGGAGATAGAGTAGGGCAGTCGACTGTCGAAGGAAATACAGTCGTCTGTCCTGGTCCAAATGAGCACAGTGAGATAGAATTCCAGAGAATAAGAACACTCACCCTAGGACCTATACTCTAATCACAAATACATCGTAAAATCATTATAAAAACAATAATAAATCCATTGAAACACGAATCACTCTAATTATTCTCAAAAACTCATGAAATCAAATAAGTCACAATTGCCTTTCTTAGACCCATAAAATAATAAAGCACATGAAGAAAGACAACAAAAAGATATGAGCTCAAAAAGGAGTTATAACATGAAAGTTTGAGCTTCTAAATTTCAGATTCACCCATAATTCCCAATTCTCCACGCAACCTCACAAATGAATCTTCTTTAAGAGGTTTAGTGAAGATATCAGCAATTTGTTTTTGGGTTTCAATGTACTCTAAGATGATGTCCTTCTTAGCTACATGATCATTTATAAAATGGTGTATCACGTCTATGTGTTTGGTACGGGAGTGGTGTACCGGATTCTTGAAAAGACAAATAGCACTTTGATTATCAACCATGATAGGGCAAGTATCACAATTGACACCATAGTCACTAAGAGTGTGTCTCATCCAAAGAACTTGTGCACATGCAAGACACGCGGCAATATATTCCGCTTCAGTCGTGGACAATGACACCGAATTCTGTTTCTTAGAAAACCAAGAAACTAAGGAATTTCCTAAGAAATGGCAAGTGCCACTAGTACTTTTCCGGTCAGACTTGCATCCGGCAAAGTCGGCATCACTATATGCGATTAACTCATATGTGCTAGACTTAGGGTAAAGTAACACATAATCTAGAGATTGATTGAGATAACGAAATATTCGTTTAACCGCAATCAAGTGTGACTCCTTAGGTCTTGCTTGATATCTAGCACAAAGGCATACAGAAAACATGATATCGGGCCTATTAGCGGTTAAGTAAAGTAATCTACCGATCATACCTCGATATAGACGAACGTCTACATCTTTTCCGCTTTCATCCTTGTGTAAATGAGTAGTAGTACTCATGGGAGTCCTTTTGCTCGAAGACGATTCCATCCCGAATCGCTTAATAAGCTCCCATGTGTACTTTGTCTGATGTATGAAAGTGCCATTCTCCATTTGTCGAATTTGCAATCCAAGGAAGTAGGTGAGCTCTTCCATGTGGCTCATCTCAAACTCATCCTTCATAGACTTGGAAAATTCTTGACAAATATTAAAGTTAGTAGAACCGAAAATAATATCGTCTACATAAACTTGAATCAAAAGAATGTCATTTTCATAATCTTTAATGAAGAGTGTAGAGTCAACTTCTCACATTTTAAAACCTAAATTCAAAAGAAAGGTCTTAAGTTGATCATACCAAGCTCTAGGAGCTTGTCTCAACCCATACAACGCTTTCTTAAGTTTGAAAATATGGTTTGGAAATTTTTCATGAATAAACCCGGGAGGTTGAGAAACATAGACTTCTTTATTGACAAACCCATTTAAAAATGCACTTTTAACATCCATTTGAAATAATTTAAAGTTCTTATGCGATGCAAAAGATAAAAGCAACCTAATAGCTTCTAATCTAGCTATGGGGGCAAAAGATTCTTCGAAATCAATACCTTCCTCTTGCCGGTAGCCTTGAGCTACTAACCTTGCGTTGTTCCGTGTGATTACCTCGTTTTCATCCGTCTTGTTCTTGAAAATCCATTTGGTTCCAATAACTTGGCGACCACTTGGAAGAGGTACGAGTTCCCAAACTTCGTTTCTCTCGAATTGCATTAGTTCTTCTTTCATTGCCACTATCCAAGAGCTATCCTCACAAGCTTCTTGGATGTTCTTTGGCTCAATGGTAGAGACGAATGCGCAATGAGAGAATTCTTCAATTCTTGATCTCGTTCGAACACCCACACCAATATCTCCAATAATTTGGTTATGGGGATGGTTGCGAACGGTCGGGTAAGCTTTGGGTATACCTAGATCACTAGGAACAACTTCAACAACTTCGTTAGAAGTGTTAGTCTCAACAATAGAATCATTAATCTTAACATTATTGAGAGAATCACAAATAATATCTACATTATCATCATCAACATGAGGAAAATCAAAATCTTCATAAAAAGATACGTGAAGTGATTCCTCAATCGTTGAAGAAGTTTTGTTGTATATCCGGTAGGCTTTGCTACGTGTGGAATATCCAACAAAAATTTCTTCATCGGATCTTGGCTCGAATTTGTCTAAATTACCAAAGGTGTTCTTTATAAAACATTTTGAACCAAAAACGCGAAAATATTTCACTTGAGGCTTTTTATCATAAAACAACTCAAAACAAGTTTTGTTTGTTCGGGGTCTCACTAGGATCCTATTGAGCACATAACATGCCGTGTGCACCGCTTCTGCCCAAAATTGTAGTCCTAAATGACTATCATGGAGCATAGTGCGAGCACACTCAATAAGAGTTCTATTCTTTCTTTCTACAACACCATTTTTTGGTGGTGCACGAGGAAAGGAAAAGTTGTGAGTTATCCCGGAGTCATCACAAAACTTAGTAAAAGACTCATTCTCAAATTCTCCTCCATGATCACTACGAATAGTGATAATGGTGGATCCTAAAAGATTCTGAATCTTCTTTGCAAATTTGGTAAACTCTTCATGAGCTTCATTCTTATTAGTTAAGAATGAAACCCAAGTAAATCTAGAAAAGTCGTCAACGTCAACTAGTCCATAATGAGCATTACCTAAAGAAGCGGTTCTAGTTGGCCCAAATAAATCTAGATGAAGAAGTTCTAGGGGCCTCTTAGAAGTAATCCCTTCTTTAAGCTTAAATGAAGATTTACTTAGTTTACCTCTTTGACATGAATCACAAAAGTTTTTCTTGTTAAAAACAATCTTAGAAAAACCTTTGACTAGATCATGCTTAGCTAACTTATATAAGTGCTTGAAGTGAACATGACCAAAACGGCGATGCCATAATAGTTGTTCACTTGTGTTAGCAACTAAGCAATGTTCTACGGTTTTAGGCAAGCTCAAATAATAAATATTTTTACGCCTAATCCCGGAAAATAAAACATTTGAATCACAATCAACAATAGTACACAATCCTTCTCCAAAGTTAACCTTGTAACCTTTGTCACAAAGTTGACTAATGGAAATGAGATTGTGACATAAACCACTAACAAGATAAACATTAGTAATTAAAGGTTTGGAAGGATTACCAACGATACCTACTCCAATGATGGTTCCCTTTTGATTACCTCCAAAAGTGACCGTTGCACCATCCTTGATGCTAATCACTTCGGAGAGCAATGAGGGATCCCCGTCATATGTTTGGAGCAACCGCTATCTAGAATCCATCCTTTCTCTTTAGAGCTAATAAGACATTTATTGCTCTTCTTCTTTCTCTTGGGTACCTATATAATATACCATAAGCTTATGGTACCCAATGGTTGTTGGGTCCAAAGGGATTAGCCCTTGGAAGCCAAGTCCAAGTGGACTTCCGCTTCCCAACATAGTTACTATTTCTAATCACATCATGAAAATAGGATCAACATAAGCATTCCTAACATTTAGACTAATGTTCTTAGGACCCCAAATAGTGTACATCTTGGGAGTCCTATTCCTAGTTGCATGTATATGTGTTGGATTTCTATGTGGTGCATGCTTCTTAGGAACATGATTTCTAGCATAGAGATGTGGTGGAGGATATGCATTGTACATTCTAGGATGATATGTATGCTTGGGAACATGCATATTATATGAAGCATATTGATCATGCATGACATGTGGAGGATGAGCATACATGAAAGAATGATGCGTATGTGCATACGAGTGTATATGAGCACGTACATGAGTATTTCTCATGTGTGGTTGTGTACGTGTCCGTGGGTGCGGAGCATAGAATGTGTCATTATTATCTACTTGTGAAGTAGGATGTTTCCTACGTGGATGAGTGTTAGTGTACATATAAGCATGGCCTTGCTTTTGGTTTCCACCCTCAGTGGGTTTCTTGCCAAAGGGAAGAGAAGGTGATGTGGTGACATTCTTGGTAGGATTGCTACCTATAGTGTCTATGACACCACTTGTGGATGCACCGGAGGAAGGCCTCACAAAATCTATAGTGACACCACTATAGGAGGTGCGAGCATTAGATGCATTCGCTTTTACAAATCCAAGGCCAACACGATGTGTGGCCGGAAATTGGTTTGCAAGCAAATCATCCAATTGTCCTTTCCCTTATTGAATCTCACAATACGGGAGGACATGAGCTCATATTTCTCCTTTATAGAAGAAATGTTGGTATCCAAGGTGGACACCCGTGCTTTGAGCTCGTGCACTTGGGTTTTAAGAGAATCATTCTCTAAACCCAATTGTGTGTGACGTGTAACTAGATCACTATTATCCTTAGGATGTGTTTGATCTAGTTGAGATTTGAGGGAATTCATATCATCTCTCAATGTGACATTTTGAGAAGCTAAGTTTGCTTTCTCAATGGTTAACGTATCAACAATGGTGTCATTGTTGATAATGCATGGAATAGATGACTTGCTAACATTTGATTTCTTTAAGCTAGTGTATCTAAGCATTAAAGATTGGTATTTAGCAAATAGTTCTTCATTAGCTATACGAAGTTCATCCATTGTTACCTCGGTGTCATCCGTGTCGGAATCACTCTCATCCGAGAGTGGGTCTTCAAGTGCCATGAAACACATGTGGGCGCTCTTACCCTTCTCATCATCGGAATCGCTTGATGAGTCATCGCTTGAGTCATCAAAGGTACATACGAGTCCTTTCTTCTTGTCGGACTTGTGGTACTTTGGTGCCTTCCATTTTTCTTTGTTGTTTAGCATTGGGCAATCTCTCTTGATGTGCACTGGCTTATTACACTTATAACAAAGAGAGGAAGTAGCATTAGTAGACTCAAAACGTTTGTTTGAGGGAAATTTACCTTTGCGAAAGAAGCGTTGGAACTTCTTCGCCATTTGGGCCATTTCACCCAAATCCATCTCGTTCTCGGATTCATCACTTTCGGAGGATGACGAATTGGCGTTGAACGCCAAAGCTTTCTTCCTGGCCTCCGAGGGATTCATCATGGCTCGAATCTTCAATCGGTTATCCCGTCTTACTTCGTAAGACATAAGAGTCCCGATGAGATTCACCACGGTGTAGTTTTTCATGTCATTGACCTCCTTGATGGCGATTGCTCTTCTTTCCCATTTGGAGGTCATCCCCATGATGATCTTCCTTACCTTTTCAGGTTCGGTGTAGATTTGACCAAGAGCTTCCAATTCATTTGTGATGTCGGTAAAGTGTCCGTACATCGATGCAATGCTATCATTTTCCTGCTTATGAAACAAGTCGAAGTTTTACACGGCAACATATAACTTTGAAAGCTTTACCATATTCGTTCCCTCGTGGGTAACGATGAGATGATTCCAAATTTGATATGCACTCTTACATGTGCATATCTTGTTGAACTCATTCGGGTCCAACGCACAATGAAGAGCGTTCATTGCTTTAGCGTTGTTGACTTCGGCGGACTTCTCGGAAGTCGTCCATTTCTCGAAATCCTCTTCGGCGGGTTCGACGTACTCCTTGTGGAGAGTTCTCCAAAGAGATGCACTCCTAAGGAATGTCTCCATCCTACACTTCCAATAGCCAAAATTAATACCATTGAAACGTGGAGGACGTACCGTAGATTGACCTTCGAAAAGAGTGGACGCTCCATCACGGTCGTGATTGTTGTACGTAGGCGACGGAGGAACGTTGTTGTTGTTGGATGCCATAGATAAAACCTTGCGCTCTGATACCAATTGTAAGGACCCTGTAAACACTAGAAGGGGGGTTGAATAGTGTTTATGCAAATTTAAAGGAATTTACGCCAAATAAAATGCAATCCAACAAATAGTGCGGAATAGAAAAACGACCCAAAGAGAAACACACGCAAACGCAGAGATATTTCAAGGGTTCGGATTACCCAAGTCAACTCCCGACTTGTTCCCGGTAATCCTACGTCCCTACCACCCGGATACCACCGGATACTCAAGTTAGAACCCTAACTTGAGGTTTACTTAATGCCCACTTGTAGCAACCCTACAAGTGCAATCGAATACAATCGATGTCCTTGACTCCCACAACCAGGGAGTAAGCAAAAACCACTCTCACAACCGAGAGCACAATTCAAATAATGAATGTTATGAAATCTGAAAGCAACACTTACAATCACCTATGCCTTGAAGTAGAACTTGAAGGAGAAGTGTGATGTGTGTTGAAGAACTCTCTTGGAAGAGAGGAGAAAACCCTTTCTCTTGACTGCACCAATTGCCTAGAAGATCAATCTTTGGTTCTAGGTTGGAGAGCAAGAGAACAAGATTTGGAAATACTTAGGGCTTTGGATTTGAGAGCTTTGATATTTGGAAATGAAAGCTTGAGAGATTTTGCAATGAATGAGTAACCTCCCAATGGAACATTAGAAGCTCTATTTATAGCTTTCTCAAATCCACAAAACAGTTTAGGCAAAAACCCAGTTGGAATCCGTGAGAAAAATCTCAACGGATATAATCTGAACTCGCGACAGTCGACTGTTGAACAATCCACAGTCGACTGTTGCACAGTCAGCAAGGGTAGGTGAGAATTCATAACGGTAACTTACCACGTGGACATACGACTGATGAAGCAAAGACAGTCGTCTGTTAAAACAACAGGCGACTGTAATTTCTTCGAAAGGCGACTGGCCGAGAGAAGAGTAAGTTAGACAAATACTGAAAATCTCTCAAGATACATGACATACGACTGATTCAAGTAATACAGTCGACTGTTAATCAGAACAGGCGACTGTAAAACCTTAAACAGACGACTGTCAAAAGCAAGAGAAATTTCCAGAGAGTCGAGTCAAAGAAATGACTTACAGACAGGCAACTGTTGCAGCATAGACAGTCGACTGATCTAATAGACAGTCGACTGTATATACAACATTAGTCGACTGGCCGTAGAAGTCAGATCAAACAGAGTTTGGGCAAAGATAGACAGGCGACTGGTTTACAATACACAGTCGACTGTCACTAGGACATGCGCCTGTGAATCGTTCAACAGTAGCCTGTGCGAAATAATCAGAGAAGGCCCAAAACATATTGTAATAGTCTGTGCATAACAGGCGACTGTAGAACAAAACACAGTCGACTGTTTTTGAGACAGGCGACTGTAAACTGTTCAGCAGTCGGCTGTAATGAACAATCCTAGCACAAACAAAAGAGAATTGAATTGGATCAAAGGACAACTGATCTAAAGAAGTCCTATGACAGAAAGTTGATGTGTGTGAGTGCTCCATCAAAGTTCTACTTCTAAGCTACATACTAGAAGAGATAAAAGAAAAATTACATTGACGAATAATCTCTTCTTTCCATCGTATAAGCTTGAAGTCTTTACGGTGCTTCAATCATCAATCTATGATCATCCAATTCATGTCATTTGCCTTCAATGACGTTTGTGAGTCATCCCTTGCTAGTTGATCTTCATAATAAGCTTAGGCAATGGATTAACTGCAAAATAGGGGATTAGTCACAAGTATTTATGTTTGCTCATCATTAACACCAAGTAGGGAGAAGTCCAATACTCAACAGTAAATAATTAAAAAATAACAAAAAAGTCACCAAAAGCGATATGCATATGTGATATATTACATGTGGCATTGCTGATGAGATACAATCATGTGGCAACGATGACAATTGAGGGTTTCGTTGGATCACGCATCAGACCAGGTTCGGACTCGGGGTAGGTTTTGGTCTAAAAATTTATGCTTTTGGCCAAAATGTGTAGTTAAAAGGATTTGTTTCTGTGACCTTAGAATAAGAATCAGAGGTGCTAGCCAATTTTTCAAAAAAAGTTTTAATCATTAATCTTTTTTCTTTATTCATATTTATTAGTTTCTGACAATAATATTCAATGAGAAATATTAATAATTTCATTGTAGAATGTAATAATTGAATCATCAACCACTTAGAATAAGGACCTTAAACAAAACCAAAATCTTGCGCTTATCTATTACACTAGAGTTTTTTTGGCTGTTTTAAAAAAATGCCTAAATTTTACTTATCGGTGTTATATTATTCTTGGATGTATAGGTACATGTATTTGTGTGTATGTGTTAGACTTCAAAATTAATGATTATTATTTTTACAATATCAACTAAACAAACTTGTAACCCTAAGCCAAAAATTCATTCCATTTGATGTAATCTAACACATAAATTATCTACAAACAAACTTCCAAATCATTTTGGTATGTTTTATGCATCAAGCGGTGACAGAAATCAATGTTAACATACTAATAGTCTTATTGTGCATGCACTTGCAGGTGACTTTAACGAAACAATAATACAATAAGGGTTGATTAGTTTTGCAGGAAGTTTTTTTTGCTAGGATTGCAATTAGAAAAGTTTGAAAGTATTATATGTGAAAAATTCCGTAATTGAAAAAAAGAAATATAAAACAGAATTTTATAAATTTATAACAACATTAAAAAACATGTATATTTGGGACCTATGGTTTAATGATGTTGTATGTTATGTGAGAGTCATGGCTTTATGAATTGAATTCTAGTCGCCAATCAATCAACAAATGAATAAATCATATCTGACTTATTGATGAGGGAGGAAGAGAGATAAAGAGGAAAACTTTTTCTGTTTTGTAGGCAAATATAATGGAGACACATGATGCTTCCAGCCAGTGTTCTAAATATTGGATATCGGTTGCGTATCGGCCTAGGAAATTTGCTATTGGATTGCCGATATCGTGGATATATCGGGGATATTGACTAAATATCGGAGTGTCATATCGGAGGCTTAAAATGCTGACATATGCAAGCATATATGTATCTAAGAAGATATAAACTATACTAACTCAAATAAAAGTATGTTTTGGTTATACTTCTCTCGTTAAACATGAATATCGGGAATATTGACTATATATCAGAGTGTCATGTCGGAGGCTTAAAATGATGACACATGCTATATATATATAAGAAAATATAAACTGTATTAACTCAAATAAAAGTATGTTTTGTTATACTTCTCTAAACATAAATATCGTGGATATTGACTAAATATCGGAGTGTCATATCAGATGCTAAAAATGATGTCAAATAAATGAAAAAATTCCGAAAAAATCGAAAACTGAAAAAATCCAGAAAAAGAAAAAAAGAAAAAAAAAGAAAAAGAAAAAGAAAAAGAATACTAAGTAGTAAGCACTAACTTTCATCGTAAAATCCTTTGCGAAGATCGAACGTCGTATGTCAAAGCTCGATCGACGAAAAAACCCAAAACTGGAAGGAAAAAAAAAACAAAAACTGAAAAAAAGGGATCGACTACTCACCTTGATCGAAAATCACTCTCTTGCAAAGATTGAATGTCAGACGCCAAAGCTCAATTGATTGTCGTCGAAAATTTTCGTCGGACGAAGCTAAGCGGAGCGGCGAGCGGCCTAATTAAAATTAGGGCAAATCAGTGATTATCTTTCAAAAATCCCGATGCTCTCGTCGTTTTAAGTAAATAATTGGGTCGGGTAACTTGGGTCAGATCCACTTTTAAGTGGACCGACCAGCTGAAAACTATGAATTGCGACCGATATTTCAAAGGGATATATCGGCCTCAATATCGACCGCAACCCGATATTACGGCGCTATTTCCCAAAATATCGAAAACTGCAATATATAAGCATATATCGTATCGGTCTAGTGATAAATCCGATATTGCGGCCGATATATCGGATATCGGTCCGATATTTAGAACACCGCTTCCAGCTAAGAGTTGAGGAAAAAATGTGTGGGTACATGTAGGACCTATCTTTTCTTTCTTTTATTTTTTCTTCATCCTTTCATTGTTGGGTGTGAACACAGAATGAGGTTTTTTTCCCCTAAGTGATCGTGGTTGTGCCATGTGTCACTTTTTAGTTGCGCTGCTAGTTATGTTGTGAAGCCCTTAGAGGGATTGCATTATATAGTAGGGGAGAGAACAAAATCTGTACCGTTAGTGCATGAAATTTTCCGTGCTACAGCATAGATTCAATGATTTTTACATATTTTTATGTCGTAATGAATTGGGAGTGATCTACCCATAATGAAACCCTAACACACTAAACATCTAGTGAACACTATCCTATTTGCTTATTTACCATATTATTGAAAAAAGTTTCTTATCATAAAATCATTGAATTTCTAAGGATCCGATTGACAAGCAAATATGCTTAGATTTTTTGTGTGTTGGATTTTAATATATGCAGATCACTCTAATGGCATCAACACTTAAAAATTATGAAATAACAACTAAACCTGTGCCGCGGCACAGAAAATTCCAATGCTAACATCACACATTTAGTCTTCTCGAGAGAGAGAGAGAGAGAGAGAGAGAGAGAGAGAGAGAGAGAGTTATGGATAATTTTGGACAAATCAGTTCATTATATATAGGAGGGGGATTAGGGCTATTTTTCTTATGTTGAGTTTGGAGAAGATTATTGATTGGAATATGAGTAGATCCCTTAGGTTAGTGTGAGAGTTCAACTTCCTCTCGAATTGAAGCTTGGTAGAGCGGTTTCCTCTCGAAAGAAACTAACTTATATTTGTATTCCATTTTATATCTATAAAAATCTGATTTTTACCACTCTAAACACTAGAATTTCCTATCAAATTGTATCAGAGCATTCGATCTTGGTAACAATGACGGTGACAATGAAAAATATTGAAGCTTTGGAGGAGAAATTCGATAGCGAATTGACCGATATGAAGAAATCTATCGACAAAAAATTTACGTCATTCCAATCGAGATGACAACATCAATTGCATCCTGGATAAAGGCATCGATGGAGGCCATAATGGAGAATTTTTTGAAGATGGACTATCATTCTTCGTCCGCGAAACTAGATCTGAAGGAAGATGACGATAAAAATTTAGATTTAGAGCAAAAGGCACGATTTTGACGAAGGAAAAGGAGAAATTCGTTGAGTTAACACAATATCCACCTCCGAGCAGCATAGATCTGATACAAAAGATTAACTTTTTGGTCGATAGCAAATGAAAAGCCATTGTCGTGAAAGATGAACCACGTCCAGAGTTAGATATATGGCTTAATGGCCCCATGGAAAGAAGCAACATGGGCGGTAACCCCTTATCTCAGCGATAGGGGCACCCCGGCCCCTGGGCAGACCGCCTATGTGTCGACAGCCTCGGAGTGGACCGCCCAAGGGCCTGGCGAGGCCAGTGCAGGACGCCTTGGGCCTTGCGGCCCATAGGCGGACCGTCCTAGGGCATTCGAGCCTTGTGCATGCCACTCAGGCCTGGTGGCCCTCGTGCAGGCCACCTTGGGGTCCACGAACCCTAGGCGGGCTGCATATATGCCAACGACCACTGGATGACCTTCTAGAAACCCGCATCCCCGGATTATAGACGGATGCTTTTCTGTGCCTCGGCGACAACACTCGGATATGACGAACCTTCAGGCAAGCTCGATGATATTGTGGCTTTAATGAGGATTTCAAGGGAGGTGGTAGAGACTTTTGAGTGGACCGACGATGATGGAGGAGGCAGGTGAGGCTATAATTGGCCCCGTAGGATGGCCACATAGGGGCGGCAGCCCATGGGACATCGGAGGTCCCAAGGGTGGACATCGACGACTCACAGGAGGCAGTTGCCCCTTCGGGAGCAATATTGACGATGTGGGAGGATTCCAAGGATTTGACGAGGATGGATGAGATCTCAAGTGGGGTGACGATGACTAGGGGTACGACGGTGGATGAGATCTCAAGTGGGGTGACGATGACTAGGGGTACGACGGTGGAGCAGAGGGAGGCCCGTGAGGAGATCTTGGTGCACATTAGAATACCTACCAATAGGTCTCTTTTCGGGCATCCTAGAGGAAGAGCAGTACATCAGATCTTTAGCGCCGAAAGCAGGGTCAAAAAGTTAAAGATTACCGTTTTCGAGAGACATGATCAGTATGCCTGGGTTTACCGTACAGAAAGATATTTCTCAATGAACCGCTTTAAAGAGGAAGGACAGCTGATGGCGGCCACCATCTGTTTGGAGGAAAGGTCTCAGGGAAGGGTTCTAGCCTAGTTTCAGTGGCAGAAGCAAAGATTGCCATCATTTCGTGGGAGGAATTGAAGGACTGCTTGTTGAATAGGCTTCAAGACATGCATAGAAATTTACATGAGCAGCTTCTTGTCCTCATACAGTAGGGCACGTCAAAGATTACCGAGAGAGGTTCAAGATATTGTCGGGCTGCGTGCGGGGGATTCCTAAGGAGGTGATAGATGTGAATTTCATAAAGAGCCTTAAGGCGCATCAGAGCTGAGTTATGCATATTGATGCCGAGACGGCGTGGAGAGGCTATGTAGCTGGCTTAGATGATAGAGAACATGACCATTACGAAGCGGACTGCCAGAAGAGTAATGAGCGGGGTCTTTCCCGCACCAGTGCCACTACGGAAGTACAAAAGTCTCAGCCAACATCGGGTCAGCTAGTTCAAGAGAAGAGTAACGAGTCGTAAACATACAATATGTTCAAGCATCTCACATAGAAAGAAATCCTAGACATGCGCGTCAAGAGATTATGCTTCCGATGTGGCGAGAGGTTCGGGCTGTGACATCATTACCGGGATCGTACTCTACAGGTACTAGGTATTGGTCGTTTAAGAAGATAAATGTGTAGCATCTGAAGAGGAAGATCCAGGAGGGGACGAGCACACCTATTTGGAGTAGATACCTGCGGATTTCATGACACCACCTTGATGACAATGTGGTTCTTTGGGGTAGAGTATTGTTATAATTGGTGTGAGGATGTCAAATTTGCAATTTTGGACAATTCTGCCCATTATATATTAGAAGGGGTCAGGGATATTTATCTTTTGTTGAATTTGGAGAAGATTATTGATTGAGAATCGGTGTACATCTCTTAGGTTAGTGGTAGATTTCGTCTTTCTCTCGAATTGTAGCATGGGAGAGTGGTCATCCTCTCGAAAGAGACCAAATTATCATTGTAATTTCCTATTGTATCTATAAAAATCATACCTTTTCACAATATCCCTAAATTTCTATCAAAAAAACCCTAAAAATTCCTACAAAAGAACTATATAATTACTCAAAAATTGCTACGACTCAAAAACAAACGCTACGACTCAAAAACAAACAAATTGCTCTCGGTATGCAATTTAAAATATTCTAAATGAAGATGTCGAGTTGTATTCTGAAAGTGGATATTCTGTTGTACAACTGCAACATACACATGGACGGAGTCATGAATCATACATAGGAAGTGGATGTGGAAATAAACTCGGAAAGATTAAAAAAAAATTACAAATGACAACGGATATTGCCAATGGAGTCAGGAATCATACATAGGAAGTGGAGGTGGAAATAAACTCGGAAAGATTTTAAAAAATTACGAATGACAACGGATATTGCCAACTTTGTTAATAAATTTAAGCAAAGGAAAAATATGTAACAAATAATTTTTAAATAACAATTCAATTGAATTTAAATTTAATTAAGAAAATCAACACCTTCAAGTGTCATTTGATGAGGTTTACTATGCGACGCGTTGACGATTGATTCTTGAAACGAGCTATTTATTAAATCTAACAAAGGACATTAATTTTTAGGAATGATTAAACATAATGGACTAAAGAAAAATTTGAAAAGTCTAAAATACCAATAATTCTTCGTCACTCGCTTGATATTGAAGTATATGAAGAAGAGAGCAACTAGTATTGGGCAACATAACAACGAAAAAAATAAGAAATATTACTCTATGGAAATAGTAGGAAATAGATAAATTCTGGAGAATTTATTGAGAAGAATAAAAAGTATTGACCTTGAAGCCTAATAACTTAATCCAATAATGAGTTAATTGCATTGATATGCGAAGGGGAAAATAGGGGAAAATCATCTTTAGCCTTGCATCAGAGAAAATTTTTGTTTTTAAGCAAATGTTTATTTTGCTTTATTTTTCTTCCCGATATTTCCTATTAATTTTGTGATCTGTTTTTGGGTTTCCCTCTCATATAGAGAAGATAATGAAATGTTTAATGTGAAAAACAAAGAGATTAATTAGTTATTACTTAGGTAATTAATTGGTGTATGTTGATAATGAAACAAAATTTTAGTTTGCTTTATATTTTACTCGAACTAATCTTGTCTATATATATATGGAACTTAAGAGGCGAGACCATAATAATAATGGATCCATTACTGGAATAATTTTGAGAAAACGAGACAGTTCCATTTTTGTTAGGGGTTTGATTTGAAACCAAGTGAGTGTTACATATTTTTTTTTAAATTTTAGGATTTTCCTTAATTTTTTTTGGGTTTTTTTGTTTTTTTGTTTTTTTGTTTTTTGTTTTTTTTTTTTGGGGGGGGGGGGGGCAATTTACTATTTAAACCACATTACCATACATGGCTTTTTCCCAGATCCGGGAGCAGAGAGGGGGTGGGGTCCCCACACACTGCCTTGCCATCCTTGAACATACACAGCTCACTCTAACACATGTGCTTCACACTGAAAGGATGCACATCAATATGCATGGGCTGTTTTTGGGAAACTATGTTTCATGCTATGTTGCGTAGACATGTTGACGCGAGGGCGACACGACACGACACAACACAACTTGGTGATACTTAAGCATATTCAAAAAAATTAGAAGTATCCGATCCAATGGATATGTCTGGGACGTGTCCGACACAACATGGCTGCATGGTTTAAATGCCCATGCTACAATCTTTGATGTTCACTTGGATAAAGGAGACATACATGCATTTGACAATCTAAAGCTCGAGTACCTGATGGATACTCTCTAAGTTCTCATATGGTGTGTCTGAAACTTCATAGTGTATTGCAGACATATCAAAGTTGTATAAGAGGTATATCTAAGACTAATAAGTTAACAGAAAAAAAATATGATGACTGAATGACAAGTTAACATTTCCATTTGATATTCATATGCCATTCAGATGATTTACTGCATCTTACTGAAGAATTATGGTTATTCTTGTAATTACTTATTTTTAATTTTTATAACTACTTGTAATATTGTGTCGTCTTCCGCCATTGCAATCTTACAAATCCATGTCACTGATTAATAACATTCCCTGATGTACACACATAATCTTACAATTGCTTTATCAAAACAAACTCTTATTCTAGATTTTCACGATTTACCTTGAGTGTAACCGGGGAATTGTGTAACTGTATCAAGTCGTGGGAATTTTCTATATCCCTTATCAATACCGTGGCAACACAGGGCAATTTTTTCTCATTGTCTTTTATTTTGGATGAAGGATGTATGGCCCAAATATAATGGTGAAGTTGGCTTGAAATATTTTGCATGTTAATTTTCTAAAGTCAATGAATGAAAAACATGATATGAAGTTAATTTGCAAAGGATGTCATCATCTGAAATGTGAAGGACTAATTTGATCCATTTTGCATATAAATTCAGATATTATCATTCATTTTTATGAGCTATTAAGTATTTGTCAGCCTGTGTTAAAAAATAAATTTACATAGTACATTTATCTAATACTTCCTCTTTACTGGATCATATCCTACATATATTTGACACATTTATCTATTAGATAAAAAATGATCAAAAATGATGACGTGACACATTTCCATTGATCGAGGAAAAACATTGGGTTGTACTTGATTATTTGTTATCAGTTGCCATCTATTTTTCATTAATAGCATGCATGCATGCATACATACATTAGGTATAAGAAATTTCCTACACCAACCCCCGTAAAATTTCAATTTCTATTTTTAATGATGATCACTGGTCATTTTGATCTACACTATGGTTAGCATACCAAAAATCAAGTGAATCCAAAGCTATTTGACCCTCGATCCGATTGTTATAAATTTAAATAATAGAACTTTTTGTAACGAGCTAATTGAAAATCAAATCTTCTTAGGGTTCACCTATATGTAAGGTTTTGAAGGGTTTGAATGTATACAATGACCTCAAATTAAAAAATTGAAAAAGCAAAGGAATGTGAAGTTTTTAATATGCGATATGGGAAATTTTCTACATTGAATGCTCACATACCTTAATCACACACACACATGAGGAGTGATCAAATAACCCCCCAAAAATAACCCCCAAAAAACCCTAGCAAAAAGTCTACTCCCCCTATTTTTTCGGAAGATCCGAACCGTTCATCTTGATCTCCACCCTCTAAAACCCTGACCCACCAATTTTTAGCCTGATCCCATGTGCTTTGCCCGTTCATCAACCATTCGTAAAAGTTCTGTTCATGCAAAACCATTAAATTTGAGTTGGATGGATCAAAACTTTTGCGAATGGTTGATGAACGAGCAAAACCCATGGTATCGGGTTGAAAATTGGTGGGTCAGGGTTTTAGAGGGTGGAGATCAAGATGAACGGTTCGGATCTTCTGAAAAAATAAGGGGACATAGACTCTTTGCTAGGGTTTTTTGGTGGTTTTTTTGGGGGTTTGAATCATCCATCCTATATATATAGAGTAATATTCTGATGCGAAAAGAATGGTGCGAAAAGAATTTTATCTATTTTTAGAAATTTTTTTGATGTTTAATCCATACAATTATATACACATACACCATGAAAAGTAATGGGGAAACCCTAGTACGATTTGAGCACTGATCCACCCGTTACAAAATTTAATGGTTTCCATAACAACACCACTTTTTGTAACACCTTGATCGAAGGCCAAATCACATTACTTTTCAACCATTATTTTTGAGGGGTGTATAACAACATGAAGTGAAGGTGGAATTTTTTTTTGAAATTTGTTTCAAAAAAATAAACATGTTTTCCCACGGAAAATTCCGTGCGAAATGTTCTCATTTGGAAATGTCTATATATATGAATATTATATATATATATGAGATTAATTAGTCTTAAAGTGATGATTAAGAGTGTTTTTAGTTGCAACTAACGTGACGATCTCCATTGGATGGTGCAAAAAGGGAAGTAAGCATACATCTTATGCACTTTCTTTTGCTTCACCAAATAGTCTGTTACATCAATTGCAACTAAGAGAAAATCTTTTTTTGAAGTTAAGTGAGTTTCTTTATTAATCTGAAAAACAAGGCTACATGGGAGAGATGAAAGGATGCTAAAGAGGGGAAAGGGCACAAGCGCCGTCACCTTCCACTATTAACCCCCCCTTTCCAACAGTAGCACCAAAATATACACGAGAATTGGCACACAAGCCATCTCCTACAGATAGAAACTCATACGAGACTACATATGTCTCATATCAACCCCCAATTAGCAAGAGGGACATCAGCTGAAGGTTGGTCACACTCAATGTGCCGAAGTGCAATCCTGACGTCCGCTGAAATAACATCGAAGAGGAGGGTCTTTAGAGATCTAGAACCCTCAAATACTCTCCGGTTGCGTTCCCTCCAAATGTGCCATAACATAGCTGCCAGAACAGTCTTGGCCAAGATGCCAATAGAATCCTTCTTCTGAAAGGTGGCAAGAAACAAATCACCCACACCGGAAAGAGAAGAAGGCAGAGAGCCCTTCACACCCAGCTTGAGCATGCATGCATCTGCTAAGAATGTACCTCGTATATCCACACTTAAAGAAGAGATGGCCAATAGTCTCCTGGAATCCATCGTCACAAAGCACACAAAGAGGGGAAGTAACAACCCCCAGCGACTGAGCATATCCCGAGTGAGGAGCTTGCCAAGCATAGCCTGCAGAAGGGTGATGGCCATCTTGGGAATATGCCCCCGAAACCAAACAATCCCAAAATAAGGAAATCAAGGCCTAGAGTCACACGAACCCTCCCATGCCTCTCTCAAGGTACATCAGTCGCTAGGGATACAAGACCAAGAATTCTCACCCTGAGTAGGAGCAACCTGTCTAAGTAGGGCCTGAACATCCAGAATAGCTGGGACATTAATCCAGCCAGATGCATCCCAATAATCACAAACCAGCTTCCGTTCATCACCAGCAGGCACATCATATACACCACAAATGGGACCACATGAGAGCCAGTTATAATACCAAAAGAGAGTAGTAGAGCCATATCTGACATGACGCCTGATAAGTCTCTTAGATGTATCACGGCATGAAAAAAGAAATTTCCAGGTACCAGACTGTATGGGATTGGCTTTGGCAATATAAAAACCCTCACTCCCCCTCATATTATGGAGTCTCATGTAAGAAGCCCAAGGCCTATTGTGAGTAAGCAACCTCTAAGTCAAGCGAACTCTATAAGCCTTATTAAGTTCAAAAAGATTCCTGAGACCAACACCCCCTTCCTCCTTGGGTGTACACAACTCGTTCCAAGCCTAGGCATTCGATTTGCCCCAAATAAACTTCCTACACATAGAAGTTATCGAACACGATACGGTCTTAGGAATCCGAAATGCCTGCATCCAGAAAGATACCATACCATAAATCACCAATAACTATGAGAGAATCTTTACTTACTACTTGATACCTATATGTATGTATGTATGTATAGTGCTGTTCTGTAATGGTTCACATGTCATTGTTCTTAGTATGTATGTATGTATAGTGCTGTTGTGTAATGGTTCACATGTCATTGTTCTTAGTATGTATGTATGTATAGTGCTGTTGTGTAATGGTTCACATGTCATTGTTCTTAGTCACGTGTCATGATGGTTTCCAATGCCTGCATTTTGGTATGTATGTACAGTGCTGCTGTTGTGTAATGGTTCACATGTCATTGTTCTTAGTCACCTGACAGGATGATTTCTCATGCCTGCAGTTTCTCCAACGTGTTTTTAGCATTGACACCATCGTCAAACCTCTTCCTCCAGCAATAGCATACAATGTATCGCGCAATATCAGCTTCTTCACACGCATTTTCACACAGTTCTTTGGTAATGCAGTCAAATCTCTTCATATTATCATAATTTCTAGTTTATTTGACGGTTATATGAATATTCATGAATAGTAGCATTTGTCTAATGATTAGTTTTATGTCTAAATGATTCATATTGAATAAGTAAATGGTGTACGACTGTGCTAGATTATTGTTACCCTACTTGTGTCCTTAATTATCAAGTAATAATATTTAGTCTGTCCTTTTTTATGATTTAATGTTGTATGACTACCCTAATTACTGCAGCCCAACTTTTACTACCCTGATTACTGCAGCCCAACTTTTTTCCCTTTGTTATCTAGTAACTATGCAGTGCCTTCGATTATTTTACAATATACTGCATACAGTTCGAAGGGTTTGTTTATGCCAATATGATAGTATTCTGCAAACACGATTGTCTGTTATTCTGCATTTATACATGTTTTAAGGGTGAATTATTCACATTTTGTGTACATTTTCTAGTTTGTTAATTTGGCATTTGTAGAAATACAAATATAACTGTCGGCCCTCACCACAAATTGGAGTTTTAGTGCAGTGGCATGGGCTTTTACATGGTATGAGGCTAACCTAGGTTCGAATACTGTTATGTGCAGTTACAAAGTGGATTAAAGAAAGCCGATATGCAAAAAGCCCATGTTTTGGCCCATTAAAAAGACATCTCAACCAGTGAGGGTGTCTTAGAAATATATAACAATTAGCCCCACCACAGCTTCGGGGTTTTGTAGTGGCAAGGACTTTTAACATTACACAGATGTCTTGGTTCACAATTTCTTTCTATATGATTATCAGTGTATGATACTCATGTAAAACCACTGCATGGAGCTATTAACCCTCTATGGTTCAGAATTATTTTTTATCATAACATATTTCTAAGAGATAAATATGGTTCAGGATACTACATGTTCTTGACAAACTTTCGGTAGTATCCTGTCAACCCCAAAAAATCTCATAAAGCCCGCAAGGTGGTGGGTTATGACCAGTCCCAACATAGCTGTGATTTTCGACCTATCCGTAGCCACCCCCTGTAGATACCACATGGCAAAGTACTCCATCATCAGTTCTCAACGGGACACTTCTTCCTGTTAGCATACATCGGGTGGTCATGCAGTTTCCGTAAAACTATCTCCAAGTGTCCCACATGCTCTATGGAACTGCTATATACCTGTATGTCATCGAAGAACACTAGGACAAACCTCCTCAGGTAGAGCCAAAAAACCTTGATCACGAGGGCTTGAAATGCAACTGCGGCATTAGTCGAGCCGAAATGCATGACTAAGAACTTGTAGTGTCCCTCATGCGTCCTGAAAGTGTTCTTTGGAATATTGGCAGCCCGCATCTTGATCTGATGATATCCGACTTCAAGTCTATCTTCGAAAAACGGCTGCACCATGTAACTCATCCAATAACTCGTCGATCACAGGGATTGGAACTTATTTGGCACCGTCTCTTTGTTCAGAGCTCTGTAATCAAAGCAGAACCGTCAACTGCCATTCTTCTTCACCAACAGGACCTGACTGGAAAAAGGACTTTCGATGGGCTGGATCACATTGGCATGTAACATCTCCTCCGCCATCTTCTCGATCTTCGCCATCTTCTCGATCTCGTCCTTTTGCACCTGAGGTAACGATATGGTGTTACACTAATGGGAGAAAACCCCACATATGATAATAGAATGATCGTGGTTCCGTGGGGGCGGAAGGTCACGAAGTGTCTGAAATACCCATCATAGCGACTCAGAATCTGATCCACTTATGCTGGAATGTCCTGCTTCTTCGCTTCATATACTGCCAATTCCTGAAACTCCACCAGGAAGCCTTATCCCTCCATCTAAAAGGCCATTGCCATGGTTTTGAATGAAACCACGGAACAACATAAACTAGAGTCACCCCGCATTATGACTGCCTTCCTCCTTGGAATTCCAACCTTAACAACGTCCAGTTGATTCTAATATCTCCAAAGACTGTAGCAACCGAATGCCTAAGATAACATCAGTGCTCCCCAGGTCCAAATGTAGGAAATCTTCTACAATCTCTACACCAAGTATAGTTAATAATAGTCCCCAGCACACTCCCCTACTCTGCTATACTTTGCCCGTCCCCAACACAATTCCAAAGCTACCTGTGTCACTGGAGCTATAGCCACTGCTGCTCCACCACCTTATGAGAGATGAAATTGTGGGTGACCCCACTATCAATCAAGGCTGTGACATCCTGCTTGGCTACCCTTCCTGCAACCGCATGACGTGGTTTAGTGTAAACCCCACCACATAGTTAAGCGACGCCTCTGCCATGTCAAGATGTAGATGCTTCTGATCATACTCCTCTGCCTCAAGCTACACCACGTCCTCATCCTCATCGTTCACTATCATTAAGGAGAGAGTGCGGTCGTCACATCGATGTCCAGGCGTGGATTTCTCGCCGCATTTGAAGCAAAGTCACTTAGTGCGCTTGTAACATATCTCTGCCTTAGTCATGCATTTAAATTGTACCATGGATCGTGCCTCATTGCCCTTCTCCTTGCTGCTGGTGGTCCCTCCTGGTGGTGCCTTCTACCCTCTTGTCGGTACCTGACTGCGGAAGGAAGATCGCTTCATGCGCCTTTAGTGCGCCCCTCCTCCGTGAGTCTATCCTCCACCATCTGAGTCAAATCCATCCGGTCCAGCAGCCTTCTAGGTCTATATAGATGCATAGCTCCAACCACATGCTTGGTTTCAGACCCTTCATGAAACACCCCTTTAGAGACTCTCTTGATATCCCAAAACATGGTTTGCCAGCATCTCAAACCTCTAAATGTACTCTCTGACCATCGCATTCTGTCTAAAAGTTACTCATATAGGTCTCCTCACCATGCCTCTCGAAATCGATGCAACAAGCACTCCTAAAATTCATCACATGAAAGCACATGCCGCCGCCACTCCCTCCACTAGAACCAGGATAAAGCTTCACCTTCTAGACACCTTCTAGACATCCTCACCGCCTTGAATTTATCCCCTTCCGTAAGATGCGTCACCTCAAAGTATCTTTTCGCATTGTAGTTCCACCCCGAAGGGTCATCTCCCTTAAATATGTGCATCTTTAGCTTCCTAACACTGCTATCCGTGTGGAAATCCCTAGGTGCTGCTCCTTCCTGTTATCTGTCATAATGGATCCCGGGCTGCATAACAGTCTTCAAATCTGGCCCTCTCTTCTCCTTCGTCGTCCCTCGATGCCTTTCTAATCTGATACTCCACCATCATCCGCATCCTCGGGAAAATCCTAATGGTACATGTCAAACTCCTCGTAGCCCAAATCAAACCATTGGGGTCTCTCTTCTGTAAAATCCACGCCGCGATCACTCGAACATCCTCCAGGACCTCGCAGTTCCCCGACGAAGCAGCGTCCCATCCCCAAACTCTGGTGGGCCACCATGGGGGCCAGAAACCCTTGTTGGCCTTCTTATAGATGGCCAGAGCCCTGTTGGCCCACTCGGCTGGGTCCTCGCGGCCAGCCAGAGGGCCGCAAGGCAATTGGCGGGTTTGCCAGTGCTTGGCGATGCCCTAGTGGCCCGCCAGGAGCTTGACGATGCCCTGACGGCCTGCCAGGGGTTGGCTAGGGCCTAGCAAGTTGCCAGGGAGCCGCAAGGCTTCTAGCGGCCTCGTCGGCCTCTGGTGCACTTCTCTGGGGGCTATGGGGCCCCGGTTGGTGCTGTGGCACGCCCTCACCCTCCTTGACGCCTCCTCTTTCTTCCTCGGATACCAAATCAGCATCGGATAAAAGTCCTATGAAATCGTCGACCTTCCCCTTCTTGTCGAAAGCTATCACCTTTTGCCCTAGATCTGGTTGGACGTCTAGATCTGAGTCGTTTGTCGTCTGAACTTCAGATATGCTTATGTGGGATAGTTGTCGCATCTGATTATGCAGTTGAGCCTCTATCCTTGTGCCCGTCGCCTTGGATCCCTCTTTGGTTGCCACCCGAATCTTAGATCTATCTAATCTCAGATTTGCGTTTCTCCATGGATTTTTTTTCAAGTCTTTGATCTCACCATCGTATTTTTCCTCCAAGGCTTTGTGCTTCTTATTCGATCTTGTTGTTGCCATGTGGATTGTACCGATGTGATAGCAATTTGATACAACCTTCGAAGGAAATTAGAATAAAAATCAGATTTTATGGTGGAAAACGAAAAACATGTAATTTTTATTGATTAGAAAGTGGAAATACAAAAAGATAATTGAACCTTTCGAGAGGAGACTGCTATCCAAGCTTTGTATTCAAGATCAAACGCTAAATCTTCCAAATCTAGGGTTTTATGGACTCATAGAACAAATCTCTTATAATAATCAACATAAATCCTCCAAACCCTAGCCGTCGCCTCATAAAACCTCTTACAGTCCATATTTTTCAGAAATTACACAATTGCCTTAGTATAAAAAATGATGAAACCGCTCTTGGACCAAGTTGTGCGGATACTCCGCCTCCGGTAAGTGATGCCGCATCACACAGCTTCAATTAATGGAGAGTGAAAAATACGGAGACAATTTTAAACATTCCTACCTTCGCTTAAAAGTAGAACATATAATATAATCACACATCTATGGCGGGAAGGTGGAAAACATTGTTACAGTTTGGACTATTGTCACTTCCGTATCCTTTAAGAGAATGAGTTTTCCGTCCATGTATGTTTTACACTAATGTAATGTCAAGTACGATAATCAGGTTTAGTATCATAGTATCATGTAATCAATATCATAGTATCATGTAATCAAGTACAATAATTAAGAACTATATTAGGTACAGTGCTATGGGCATGTAAGTAGGTATAGTAAATATCATGTGCATGTAATCAGGTACAGTGAGTATCATGGACATGTACAATGATTGTAAGCGGTGAATGTAATACAATAATAAACATATATGGTCCAAATCATGTGATAAATATTGTAAACTGTCTATACAGTAATATGAGCATGTACGGAACACTAAGATATGAATAAGCATAGTACATTAGCCCATTAATATATTGGCTATAAATCCGTTTTCATTTATGGAATGGTTTAAGTTAATAACATGACTGTGGAAACATGGGAGCATATCATATAAAAGTGACATAGCCACGAGGTCTTACCCAAGATGGGTAGATATAATGTAATGATTCTTATAGATGTGACTGTACATATAACGGATTGTAACTAGCACATTAACTCATGCATATAACCAAATCCAGCATCCATAATAATATATTAGGAACATAAATCGAATCATTGTTATCGCCATCATAATCAATAAAGCAATATTATCATGGTCCAAAACTATAACTACAAGGAGTTGACCGAAAAGTCAGATATATATGTAATGACTCATTTAATTATAAAACAGCCCCATGTGGGCCTGTCCCCCACCCACTCCACTTTTTATTAAAATCACAACAAACCCTCACCTACACACACACACGCTCTCTCTCTCTCTGTCTCTCTCTCTCGCACATTCTCATTCTCTCAACCGCAGCCCATCAACTGAACGTTTTTCGCGTTTGATCTCTCTCTCGCGACGAACAACCGACAGCGCCCCGAAATTCGTCGATCACCATTAATTTCGAGCCCTACACACTGTCTGCAACACCGACCTCTCATTCTCACACGCAGTTTGATCTCTCTATTTAACTTCCATCATTTAGGGTTTTGATTTCATATGAAAAATTGGGGTTTTCTTCGGAATTGTTCCGATTTAGTTCGATTTGATTCTGGATTTCTTGGGAGCTATCGGTTTGGGTGATTTGGTTTGTTTCCAGGCTCGGATCTTCGGCAAGATTCTACCTTTCTTCCGATCGAGCAAGCCACATCCGCGTTCCGGCAAAGCGGCAAGGTTTGATTGGGGATTTGGCGATTTTGGTTTTGTTCCACAGTAGATTATAATCCAAAATTGGTTTTGATTTTGATTTTGGTTTTATTTTCGGTTTATGCGTGTTTAATTTTTAGAATTATTTCGAACATGCAACCGAAGGAAATTGTTAACTGTTTGAATTTTGGGTTATTTTGGGACATGATGACTCACAATATCAAGGGATTTTTCCTATGCGATCGGTATTCTTGGCACCCTTTTGGGCTTGGCAGTGACTCTCGTCGCCATTCGCTTTACCTCCGTTTTGGGGTTCTTTCAAATTTGGGACCTTGCCTCTCGGTTTTCTGGGCCGTTAGGGCTTTGCTCCCATCTGTAGTTGGTTGGATTATTTATCCTCCTCGCTTGCTGTTGGGCAACATATTATTTGCTGTTGGATGTAAGTGTTGGCTGTGGTTTCCTTGCGGTTTGTCCCTTACCGGTTGATCCTTTGGCTGGCCATTTCTCTTGGCTTTTGCACTACCGTTTTCCCTTGCTGGCATGCTGTTTGGTTGTGTAATTGCTGCCTTTGACCTGTGGGCCTGATTTACCGTCCTTGTTTTGTAAGCAGAAAAGAACCCCATAATTGATAGACCGTATCATTATTTCAGGGTGCGGATAGTAATAGTGAATCTGATCCCCTTTGACTATTAAACTTTTCCAGAGAAGTTTCAGCTTTTAAGTGGGCTTTAGTTTGTTTAATTTCAGGTTTTATTTCTAAATCTAATTTTGTGTTTAAAGTTTGGAGATTGCATATTGAATTGAAGTTGCCGAATCAAATTTCAGATTTGAAACTGTTTAGTTAGTTTAAACTAATCGCCTGACAATTTTGAAGCAACTTTAGGTTTTAATGTCTTGTTTATGGGTATAAAATACCAAGGTTTTAGCTCTCAGTTTCAGTCTCAGTATTATTCTTTCCAAAATTTAGGTTTCGGTTTCGGTATCGCCTGTTTCAGCGGTTTCGAAAGCAAGTTTCGGTTTCGTCTGTCTCGTTAGTTTTGGCAGTTTTATTTCGGGTATTGGTTTCGGTTTCGGTTCCGGAGATACTTTAAATATGTATATGCTATATACACACAGTGATGGTTTTGGAGATTCTTAAATCTAAACCTATCAAATACTATTAAATACTTAACAAACTAAAATATTAATCATATACTATCAAATGCTAAATACTAAATAGATAAACTAAATTTGAGTTCGTAATCATATCAAATACTAAATACCTAATGTTTGATACTTAAATACTAAATATTAGATAAATGAATAGATCCTAAAGATTGTCTTGCGCACCCACCGTTTTAACTTGCGCACAAACCACTTATTTACAAGTTTGCCATAAAATCGATGGGCGTTGCTTTGCGCACTCATCATTTTGCTTTGCACACATACCACTTATTTACAGGGTTGCCACAAAAAATCCGCTTGCTATGTGCACTGACTGTTTTACTCTACGCACATACCACTTATTTACAAGTTTGCCTTTTTAATAAAATGCAGCCTCTCCTGAAAGGTGACCCTGGCCTCTCTCTTTACTCTATGCCTCTCTCACGCTAGATGGTTGAGGTGGGGCGGCAAGGCAGGAGGCGGATTCGGCGAGACGGCGACGCGATGCGGCGAGTTCAATTTTTTCATCTTCCTTTTTTACCTTTTCATCTTTTTTACCTGCAATTTTTTCTTGGTTTTGCCTCATCTTCTAATTCTTCATCATTTTCAAGCCGAAACCGTATGGGTTTCTCCTCTCTTTTAACCGAGCTTTCTTTGCAACCTATTGATTCACGAATTTTTTTGGGTTTTTAGAGAATTTTTATTTAATTACACATTCTTTTTCCTCTGTCTTCGACCGATACTGAACGGTATCGGTCAGTTTCAGCCGGTATCAGCCGATACCGACCGATACCGTTCAATATCGGCCGATACCGAAACTAACCCCTAGTTTCGGTCTCGTTACCCACCGATACCGATACGAAACGGACGATACTCAGGGGTATCGGCCAAAACCTCAAACCTTGATAAATACTTTGCAGGAGGATCCACTTGACATTATACCCTCTAAGTATCCAAATTAGAAACTGCCCCTGATTGTGTATTCAAAATGTTTAATACTAATTTAGTTTGCGTAGATATGGGTGTACTCAGAGTGATACTGTAATATTTATTGCTTGGTACTAGAGTTTGATCATTGGCATACATAGCTGTTGGAACATGAACAAAAAAAACTTGACTTACAACTCGTGAACCCCTATCCGCGTAAATTAAAATAATATTAAACATAGACACTCTTGGGAACTATGACATCATTGACATTGGTATAAATGACAAGACATTATTAGCATGCAAACTAGAGACAACTGAACATCTAGTCAAAATTACCCAACATGAACATATTACCTGACACCAAGCTACTAACTAAACAACTTTACATGACTCGCTGGGTTTGGAAAAACTTATAATTGAGAGTGCGGGAGGGATTTGAGCCTTGCTTTCGACCCATAACTTAGTGGATTTCCGTCTATGGATCCTGAGTCATCGTCACAATTGACTTCTCGACTCAGCCTGGGGTGGCCTCCCGCGGTCCAAGATGGTCTTCGGGTTGCACATCGTGCTATCTGCTATAAGTTTACGAATTAGAATTGGACAACATTAACAGTACAATCTTATAGTAATTTGATAACATTGAAATAACCATAACACAATACATTTTTGTACTATACCATTTATACCTGTTCTCCAATATACCGTTTGTTTATGCACTGTTATTATTACTGTTGCTTGGTTAGACATAATCTACTCTATTGCGCAGTGGTATCACTCCTGTTGTTGCCACTATGTGACGAACATGAATACACGGAGGCACCTGAGTACGAGGAGGCGAGGCATCCGGTCCAGGACACTGAGTTTTGAGGGCCGGTTGATAGTGAGTGTCCTTGGTAGTTTCATTTCCATGTATTTACGTTTCAGATTTAGAGTGAGATTGTATTATTATTTCCTTGTACAGAACTTTGTAAACCTGGCATGATGAAATCAAATGAGTATTTTAATTCTGTTAATTTCTACTCTGATCCATATTGTTTTCATTGGTAACTGCATAAAATTATACAAAAGTGATGGCACCCGGACCTGGGGTGTTAAAAGTGGTGGCCCATGCAGGTCCGCGCACCAGCTCGTGAAAAGTGTAGAGCGAGTAAGAAGTACGTATTTAAGATATTCAAATGACTTAATCTTACCTTATGATTATAGGTGTATGAAAGTTTACGTACGCAAAAGACGTATATCAGCTAAGAAATTGACCATGGACAGAAATGCTTTGGGATCAGGATCTGGGACATGTAATAACACTAGGTCGAACACGGTGCATCAGATCTCGGACCAGGCTTTACGAGAGATTGTCCGGGCAATGCAGAAGGAACCCAGACAGGATGGAGTGCAGCAGTTCCGGACACTATGCCTGCAGACTTTTACTGGACGAGAGGACTCTCTGGCTGCAGAGGAATGGCTACGTTCTATTATCGTTATATTGAAGGCAGCACTTGCACCTACAGCTTCATGGGTTGACACGGCGAAGCTGCATTTGACCAGAGAGGCCAGGATATGGTGAGATGTTGTAGAGGGCCGACTGACGCAGCCGATCTCCTGGGACACCTTTAAGGAGACGTTTAATGACCAGTACTTCTCACCAGAGGCGCAAATGGAGTTGGAGGTGCAATTTGTGGGTATGAAACAAGGCTCTATGACTATAGAAGAATACAACACTACGTTTTCTAAGCTCAGCAGGTGCGTATTTTAACGCATGGCAGTTACATATGTATTTGCTAACGAATTGGTATTCCAGGTTTGCCAAGGACATGGTGTCCACCTCTCTGGCTCGGGCCAAGAGATTTCAGCAGGGATGGACATCGACATCCGTGACAAGTTGGTTGGGTTCAAATTGAAAACCCATGCCGATGTACTCTCTACAGCTCGAGAGTACGAGTACGTATAGTGGGAGCGTGAACGGGAGCAACATGAGGTGGCTCCTTCGAGACGACAATCACCTTCTATAGCAGCTTCCGTGGAGTTCAGTCTATAGCCGTCTGCTCCCGCCATGCAGTTACATCGACCCATCCAGCAGACTCAGTTCACGAGGCCGATGCCACAGTAGCATCGGTGATGCCCTACCCCAATCTGACATTACTGCAACAAGACCTGACACATCAAGCCAGAATGTAGACTGTTTCTGAACTTGTGTCTCATTTGTGGGGCTAAGGGTCATACTTCCAGAGACTGTCCACGGAGGGACAAAGGCCTACAGCCCTAGCTTCGACGTTTACACCAGTTACTGCTCCAGCTGGGGCACTCAGCGTGGACCCTCACTTCCACCTTATCGAAAGGTCTTTCAACATGCGAGATCACTTCCACACTGTCGGCAGCCCCGACCTCATTCTCACACGCGGTTTGATCTCTTTATTTAACTTCCATCATTCAGGGTTTTGACTTCATACGGAAAAAAATTGGGTTTCTCTTCGGAATTGTTTCGATTAGTCCGATTTGATTCTGGATTTCTTGGGAGCTTTCGGTTTGGATGATTTGGTTTGTATTCGGGCTCGGATCTTCGGCAAGATTCTACCTTTCTTCCAATCGAGCAAGCCGCAGCCGCGTTCCGGCAAGGCGGCAAGGTTAGATCGGGGATTTGACGATTTTGGCTTTGTACCACGTTAGATTATTTACTTAATCCAAGCTTAAAAGGGTATTATTGCTTCAAGAGACTTAAGTTTACCATTAGACATATAACATATTTGAAGCTGCCATGCTTGTTCATAGAACTGAGGAGGTTTAAGCTATATTGGTGTTTTTTTGGAAACTTTGCAGGGATCTTTTCATTTTGAGTACCTTTTAAATGTCACACGGTGAATTTATTTGGAGCTTTTCTGTCTTTTAATCACATGTCATTGAAGCTCTGCAGCTGGTACTTATCCGGCTATTTATGATTGCATCTAATTAGGAATTCTGGCTATTTAGCTGATGTTGTTAGTCCCCTGCGTGCGTGTGGGTGGGACATCACGGTTGTGGTATGATTTCACACACTCTGCTGAAACCTTTTACAGTAAGAAAGTACAAAGTAACAGAAGTCACAATAAAAGACAAACAATTAAGTTCCCAGGAACCCTAATTACAGCAGTCTCCAAGAGTCCACTCTTTTCACAGTGTGAAAGATGAAATGAAAATGGATACCCTTCTTTTAATCATCGAACCGCTCCATGCCCACCGATATCTTTGTTGATCGTGGTCTGAAATGGCATTCTCATTGGTCATTTGGACTATGTACATAAATCCTGAAATACCAGGAGAGTAGAGGGAGTAGTCCGACGGAGGGGAACCAAATCATTGAAATGAAAATTTTCTCTTGAGGGTTCCATTCTCTTAGAATGATGGATAACATATCCCGAAAAATGGCATTCTACATCTGTGTGACGTATGCCATGTTGTCTCTTATTTTGGGTAAACTTTGTTGGATATTGGTCTTTAAACTCAATATGGTTTTGGTGATGATAATCACATTATGTGTTGCTAATGACTCTAAATGTTTGTCTCAGATTTATTACATGGTTATATCTTGATGGAGACAAAGCATAGAGTTGATGGGTTGGTTGACTCAAGGCTTGCAACATATGATCTTAGAAGCCATGAAGAATCAAGAAGCTTATTGTATTTTCATTATTATTCTTTATGTATTTCGCGCTTTATTTTGTAGAATATATGGACGCCTTGATTAGATGGTCACACACATTTATGTAATCTTAGAGAACCATAAGAGAAGCCTAAAACCCATCCCAATAGGTTTCATGGACAAAACACTCCTACTTGTGTTTTTGGACTAGGACCAGACGTCTGGAGGTCTTCCAGACGTCTGGTGTGTCTGTATATACATAAACAACCTATGTCAGCCGTCTGAAGATCATTTGAAGATCATTTATCAGACGTCTATACAGTATAATAGACGACTGGGTGTTATACTTCAGATGTCTAGTTACAATGAGTTGGACTAGTTACTTTCTCTCTATCCAGTCTCTATTTTAATTTGTCAGCCATCTGATGTCGGGTTCTTAGACGTCTGAACAGTGTCCCGGACAACTGAGTGTTGTACTCCAGACGTTTAGGTGATGTGTGGTGGTTTCTCTGTTTTATACCAACACTGCGTCAGTCGTCTAATTGTGAGTTCCCAGACGACTGCACAGTCTTTCATCCGTCTGAATACTTTTCTTCAGCAGTCTGATTGACTCAGAAATCTGCTCGTTTATAGCCGTTAGACTGTTTTTTCCTTGGTCTGTTTTCTTGGTTTCTGTGCAGATTTGAGAGGCTAATTAAGACTGAATGTGAGGGAGATTTAAGCACTCATTCATATAGAGAACATATTTGTGAGCCAAAATCTCAAGAGAAAGATCCAATCTTTCTACTCCCTCAATTTTCCTCTTTGAGCTTCTTTATGTATTGCGGTTGAATTCAATGCTCAAGGGAAATCTCCAAGTGCAGAAAGCTTGATTCCAGCACTTGGATATTCACTCACCATTGCTTAGCACTTTACTGTTAAGTTCATTTAATTAAGACAATAGGAGGGCAATACGTAAGAGTGTAATTTCTTATTTCGTTTCTTTGTGAAATTTTACTCCCGGGTTGTGGGAGAGTCTCTCACGAAAGAGTGGTATGGTCCTTGGAATATGGTGTGCAATCTTGGAATAGATTGTGAGCAATCTTGGACTAGATTGTGTGGCTCTTGGAATAGAGTAGTGTGGGATCTCGGAAGAGATTGTTATATCCCATTTTAGGGATTGTCTTGCATTGCCTCGGAAGAGGTTTTATAGTGAAAATCCATAAGACTCTTGTATTGTTCTCATTGTGCATTTGCTAATTGTCTTGCTCTTTATAATTTCGCATTGCAAGAATTCATTAACTAGCTTTAAATTGCTATTACACTATTCACCCCCCAGTGTGTTGCTTAGCATTGCAGGTAGATCCTACAAACATAGTGGAAAATTTATTGGTTGGCATACATCATACTAGTGGAAACCCAACGAGATCAACTCGTAGTTCTTGGCTTCATGATGATAGATCAACAAATTTATAAATTTTAACATTTTTTGTAAGATTCTAATATGTTATTGGTTGTAAAAATGGGATGATTAGGGATTATGTATGGTCTATCGTCTATAGAAGACATTAGGGCCTTGAATCGTAAAACTAAGACGATCAGGGATTCATAACTCAGACTAACAGGATTTCACCATTAGATTCTTTCCTAAAGTCGTCCCAGTCGTCCCAGATTCTTAGTCTGCATGAATGCCACATCCCAGATTCTTAGTCTGCATGAATACCACATGGACGCATTTCTTCTTTTCTCTTGCTTATTATGGACACTTTGGAGAGTTCTTAAGAAGTAAAAAGACACTTTGGAGAGTTCTTAAGAAGTAAAAAGGGGTAAATCGGTTAGCTCCCTTGCGTCATTTGGCACGAGCACAGTTACATAGTTTCCTTTGTAACATGTTGTCAATGTCATATGATGTCCAACGATGTTGTCAAAGACAATAAAGGTATGTTTTTAGAAAGGAGCCATGAAAAGATTCATGCTGATAGATCAAAAGGGAGGTGGTCTCTGATGCGATTCAGATCCGAATTTGGGATAAAAATATGATTTTTATGAAAAAGATGGGATTTTTATGAGAAATGTGTGATTTTTTGGGTGAAAAAGAGGAGATTTGGGGAAAAGACGGGAGTTTTATTGTTATAAACTGAAATACAAAGATAACGTTGGCCACGTTTACGAGGTGGACCGTTCTCCTAGTTTTGATTCGGATAAAGCCTAACTTATAAAAATCATGTTTTTATCCCAAATCCAGATCTGGATCACATCAATCTCCCACCTCAGGGAATGGCATGCATGGGACCCCAATTACGGACCAATTTCAGTTTGATGAGCTTTTAGTTTTAAGTTTTGATGTTTGAGGCCTTCTTTTAGAGGTTTTTGATAGGACCTCGAAATAAATATCAGATTTTTATTGAATATAACTGAAAATAAAAGATAAATTGGCCACGTTAAAGAGGTGAGCCGCTCTCCCAAGTCACCAATTTTAGAGGACGACCGCACCCTCCCGAAAGTAGAGGGAATTCCCAACATCTCTCAATAGTTTCTCTCAAAAATATCACATCGAAAACATAACTCCTTCAATCAGAAACATAACTCCTTCAATCTCTTCTCCCACATCTCCGGATCAATCATCTTTCTAAATTGTCCTGGTTGTGGCTCACTGGGCTTCTTCTTGCTGCATGGTCTACCCCTGAAGATGCCTGCTATCCTACTGTCACAGGCTGGCTGTGAAAAGGGGAGTCGCCCCCAGTCACTTTAGATCTCTGCTCCTCCATAAGATGATCATTCACCAGCTGTGCCAAATCCATCGTCCGTATCAATCCTCGATGCTGATGGAGGCGAAGCTTTGCTCGTATGCTGGTCTTGAGCCCCTTCATGAAGCACCCTCTCAAAGTCTCGTCAGGTATGTCTCTGGCTCGTCCTGAAAGTGCCTTGAACCTCTTCCTATACTCCCTGACGGAGCCATCCTTCTTCAGTGCCATCAGCTGCTCCTTGAGGCTCTCCCACCGGGTATCCCAGAATCTATCCACCGGACGGTCCTTGAGCTCATCCCATGATCAGATGGGTTCCCTCTGCTCCCTCCATAAAAACTAAGAAAGCGCATCTCCTTCGAAGCATACGACAACCACATCTAATCTCTGTCACTCCTTCATGTGTCATTGAGAATAATCTCTTCGCCCTGTAAATCCAGCCATGTGGGTCATTTCCCTTAAATATCGGCATTTTTAGCTCCTTACTCGACTGTCCACCCCAAATTATCCATGATCAGCTTGTCTTCTTGCATGTCTATATAGTAAGGAGCATGTCTATATAGTAATGAAGATGGTAAGGGTCATGTCGTACCTTCCGATGACGCTCAAAGCCCCTCAGTGCGCCTCCTCCTCTGTCTCCATGGCCGCCTCAGACATCCTCCCACGTGTCGTCGCCAACATCTTCGAAACCCTCCTCGAAACCATGATCTTCCTCATAATCTCTTTGGACCTCCTCATAAGCTTGAGGTATTCGACTTTGTCACCTCTCTACCGCGTAGCGAGGTCCGTGGGCCCCAACAAATCCTCTCCGTCCGACCATAGGGAAATATGTTAGCTGTCGCCGATGTCTCCGTAGGTCGTCGGGGGGGGGGGGGGCGCATTGGGTCCCCAATGGTCTATCTGGAAGTCAGCAGGGGCTGTCCGCCCCTACTGGGGGTAGACAGCCCTTGCAGGGTGGCTGGCTGGCTGCCCTTGTAGAAATTCTGCAAGGGTCGCACGACCTTCTGGGGGCGACGGCTAGGGTTTCCTCACCTTGGGGGCTTGTCCTCATCTTTCGCATAGTACTCGTTGACGTCGGAAAGTATCCCTTTCTCGTATTTCATCAATTTCCCATTTTCCTTCTCCAAAGCCGTCATTTTTCGCCCAAAATTAGGGTCTCCTTTCTTGTCGGATTGCTTAGCCGTCACGAACCCCGCAAGTTGTGAAAGTTGTGCTAGGGCTTGCACCACACCCTTGATCTCTTGTCCCATCGAAGCCATCTCCTCCAGCAACGTGGGTCTTCTCCCTCAAATATCGTCATCTTTAGCTTTCTTACTTGACTGTCCACCCCAAATTGTCCATGATCCGCTCGTCCACTTGCATGTTTATATTTAGGAGGAGGATACGGGTCACACCGTACCTTCTGGTGATGCTCAAAGCCCCTCAGTGGGCCTCCGTCTCTGTCTCCATGGCCTCCTCAGACATCCTCCTCCCACGTGCCGTTGCCAACATCCTCTTCGAAACCCTCCTCGAAAACCTAGTCATCGTCATAATCTCTTCGGAACTCCTTATAAGCTGGAGGTACTCGACATTGTCGCCTCTCTACCGCGTAGCGAGGTCCGTCGGGTCCTAAAAATCCTCTCATTTGACGTCCGGCCACGGGAAAAGCTGCCAGTTGTCGATGGTGTCTCTGTAGGTCGATGGGTGGTCACGTGAGGCAGTCTATCTGAAAGTCAACATGGGCAGACAGCCGGGGGGCCATGGGGTCCCCGACAGTCTATTTGAAAGTCAGCAGGGGCTGCCAGGGGGCCACTCGCCCCCACTGATGATCTATAGGGCCGCCTGCCCCTGCAGGGTGGCTGGCCACCCCTACAGATGGTTTGCAGGGGCCAATCGTCCATGTAGAAATTCTTTAAGGGTCGTGTCGACCTTTCGGGGGCAGCGGCTAGGGTTTCCTCGCATTGGAGGCTCGTCCTCGGCTTCCACATAGTACTCGTCGATGTTGAAAAGTATCCCTTCTTTGTATTCCATCAATTTTCCCTTTTTTCTCTCCAAAGCCGTCATCTTTCACCCAAAATTTCGGCTTCATACCTCGTCGGATTGCTTAGCCATCGCAAACCCTACAAGTTGTGAAAGTTTCGCTAGGGCTTGCGACACGCTCTTGATCTCTTGCCCCATCGAAGCCATCTCCCTAGCCGTCGCCTCCATATCTTGTCCCGCCTTTGCCCTAATTTCCTCTATGATTTTCATCTAGACTTTGATCTCTCCATCGAACTTTTCCTCCAAAGCATCGATCTTATTTTTGGATCTCGTCGCCACCATAGATCATGAAGGCTTTGATACCAAATTGATAGGACTCGAAATAAAGTTCAGATTTTTATTGAATAAAACTGAGAACAAAAGATAAATTGGTCACGTTAAAGAGGTGGACCTCTATCCCAAGTCGCCAATTTTAAAGGACGACTGCACTCTCCTGAAAGTAGATGGAAATCTCAACATCTCTCAATAGTTTCTCTCAAAAATATGCATAAGAAAATCCGTCCACTCCTATGGCCTATAAATACAAATCAGAAAAATACAAAATTACAGAATAACCCAAAAGACTAAAAATTACAAAAGAGCCCTAAAAATACGAAAATTACAAAATTGCCCCCTAACGGGCCAAAACTGAAAATCTGAAAATCTATGAATCCATCAGTTTTATCAGTTGTTTCTTATAAAAACATCTTAAGGAAACAATTTTTGGCCTTGATCTATTCTATCTACGTGTAATCAACTATTTTTATGTAAGGGCAACTTCCATGTAGTCCCTCATTGTTATTCACCGGTATCATGTTCTTTCACCTGTCTAATTATCACATGTTGACCCTTTTACATGGTGTCAATATAATCTTTTATCGCATATCATACTCCACGTAATCAAACCCTATTGATAGAATAATCCCCACCATAGACCAGTGCTTTAAATATCGGATATCAGTCGCGTATTGGCCTAAGAAATTTGATATCAGATTTCGGATATTGGGGATATATTAGAGATATTGACTAAATATCGGAGTGTCATATCGGAGGCTTATATGTAAGCATAGATGTATCTAAGAAATAAACTATACTACCTCAAATAAAATTATGTTTTGGTTATACTTATCTCGTTAAACATGAATGTCGGGGATATTGACTAAATATTGGAGTGTCATATCAGAAGTTAAAAATTGATGTCAAATAAAAGCATAGGGGTCTAAGAAAATATAAACTATAGAAACTAAAATAAAAGCATGTTTTGGGTATACTTACATCATTAAACATGAATAGTGACCATCCACTTGGTGGAATATTTTTTTAAGTGATCACAAACCAAGCGAGTTAAATATCCACAAAATATGATTCACGTGGATCAATATTAACAGTGTGAAGATGAAAATCATAAACTAAAAATAATGTAAAAATGTAAAAAAGGGAAAGAATACTCACCTTGATCGGAAAACCATCTCTTGAGAAGAATAAACGCTCGAATGAAAAACCGACAACTGAAAAAATTAAGAAAAAATGAAAAAAAAATTAAAAGAATGAAAAAGGTAAAGAATACCAAGTAGTAAATACTAAACCTGATTGGAAAATCCCTTGCGAAGATCGAACACCTGATGTCAAAAGCTCGATCGACGGAAAAAACCCAAAACTGGAAGGAAATAAAATCAAAAAGTGGAAAAAAAATGAAAAACTGAAAAACTGAAAAAAGGGCTCAACTACTCACCTTGATCGGAAAACACTTCCTTGCAAATATTGAACGTCGGACTCCGAAGCTCAATCGATTGTTGTCGAAAATTTTCGTCGGACGGAGCTGAGCTGAGCGGCGTAAGGAGCAGCGTGTCGAGAGGAGCGGAGCGGCGTGATTAGAATTAGGGAAAGCATCACTTATCTCTTAAAAATCCCGATACCTCTTGTCGTTTTAAGTAAAGGATTGGGTTGTAAGGATCGTCTTACCCCTGCAATACTAACAACAAACACTCTAGATGAGGGTGAATAGAGTAATGACAATAAATTGTGCAATTAAAATTTAACTTTCAAATGCGGAATAATAAATGCAAGAGGAATTAATCAACACAATCAAACCAAATGCAAACACAAGATTTTACCCTGGTTCCCAAAACTTGGGTACGTCCAGCCACACCAATATTCACTATAATTACCACAAAGAGAAGTGAATACAATCTTACAAAGAAATACCTCACATAAAGGATTTTGTCCTATACAAGAACCAAACCAACCCTACACAAGGGTCAAACTCCCACACAGAGAATTACAAACTCCCACGCAGAGAATTAGGGCTAGCCGACACCAATCTCCTGCAAAGAGAGTAACTCACACAGAGAGTATCTAATTCACACAAACAGAATTAGGGTTTCAAAGAAATACAAATTAAAACAAATACTCTTACCTATGCTTTGAGATGAACTTACTCATTAATGAATGCAAGGCATGTAAGAGGATCTCCAAATGATGAGATGAGCTTGAAAGCACTTGGATGATTTCCCTTGAGCTTGACTTCAATGCATGAAGGAGAGAATGAGCTCTAAGAGGGAAATAAGAAAGTTTGAGAGTGGCTTAATTAAACTTTAATGATTTTCAATATCATCAAGAAGTTCTAATGAACTCGACCCTCTCATATAAATAGGAACCCTATATGAACTCTCAAAACCCAAGGAAATAGCCAAAAACAAAAAGCTATAACGGCTAGAATCTGGGCAAAAACGTCATCAACAGTCGACTGATGAACAACTGACAATCGACTGTCCAACGGCTAAATAATTTCCAACGGCTATAATCTGAGCCAGGACAGTCGACTGATGAAGACTACACAGTCGACTGTATACTTGATAGTCGCCTGTAAATCCTTCAGCAGGCGACTGCTGCAGGGGATGGAAATAAACATAGAGATGCAACTTACGCACTGTATGAAGACAGACGACTGATGGCCAGAGTACATGCAACTGTCAAATGGACATGCGACTGTAAAAACTGCAACAGTCGATTGACTTGCAAATTGAGATGAAGCCCAGACAATGCAAGTTGCGCACAATCGACTGTAGAACAATTCACAGGCGACTGTAAATTGACCGTCAGTCGACTGTTTCATAAGCTCAAGTATGAGTCAATACAAGGCAGACTTGAGCAGTGCACTACAGTCGACTGTAGAAGGCTCGACAGGCGCCTGGAATCACCCAGTCGACTGTAAAACCTTCATCAGGCGACTGTTGGAGAGCCAGAGACTCCAATTGAGTCTTTGGGCAAGATGAACCTATATGGTTGGATTCTATGATAATCCAAGGCTCAGTAAGATGGTTAAAATACATATGCATGAATGAGTAGACCATCAATCAAGGCATTACATTAAACCTAGACTCAAAAAGAAAGAATCAATAAATGAAATAATACATGGATTACATTGTTTTCCTTAGAGTCTATGGCTTCAATCTTGATGCCTTAATGCTCCCCATCATTTCCAAGCTTGGCACTCCTTGAGTCCAAGCTTTGGCATTGCTTCTCTTGATGTCCATCCTTGCACCAAGTGTTTAGTCTCCAAAAATGATATTCTTGAAATGTTAACTATGAGACTAAAACAAGAGAGTCATTAGCAACAACATAATGTTGTGATCATCATCAAAATAACATTGGTATGAAACACCAATACTCAACAATCTCCCCCCTTTTGATGATGACATACATTATGTAAACATAAAGAAAATAAAACACAATGCTAATGAGCTCCACCTACTTATATGCACCAATTGTAAAATAAGATACACAATTGAAAATACTCATTATAACAAATGAAGTAATGAGAAACCATGGTGACATATAATAAGCATATATTACATAAACCAATTGCAATAAGAATATAACATGCGCAAATGAATGGTTTACATAATCCCACATATCTCTTCCCATAGATATTTCTCTCTCCCCAAATGCATATGTATGAAATACAAGATTACATAATGCATATATCTCTCCCCCTGTCATTGTCAAAAAGGTGGACATCTAAAATATCCCCTTGTCATCTTAATAAAAGATGTGACAATATGCAAGAGTAAAGCAGATGTATGATACCAAATTTGTGAAAATTAGTGGGTATTAATCACAATCCCATGCTCCCCCCTAAATCATAGAAATGGTCAAATTTTTGACTTCTAGGATCTAATACCAATTGTAAAGAAAGAAATAAACGATATCCAACAGTTGCGAGAATACTAAGTGTAAAAAAGAATCTTGAAAGATAATTCTCTTTACCAATTGTTTCTCATAATTGGAGCCATGGGCCTAAAGTGTATCAAAGCAATAGATATGGAAAAATCAAGCTTCAATGATACACAATGACTTTGCGAAAACAAAATATAACATGAAACATGTTGGCAATATCAAAGGGGTTGAGTTTGAGACAAAAACTAACCAAATGTAAACATTGATCTAAAAAAAACCCCGAAATGAGAGTCAAAATATGTTTTAAAATTATTTTAAACATACAACATATTAACTCCCCCATTGTCATATACATATGGATCAATAAATACATGCATTTCAATGTATTCCCCATTTCAATGCATTTCAATGTGCTTAAAGGTCCACATTTTCATGAAAAATAAATTTGAAAATATTTTCAAAATCATGAAACAAATACAACCAATGGGTATGCTGAAAATAAACATTTAAGCACAATACCCATGCAATATGCATGTGTGAGGAACCTAAACATTAGTGAACCAAACCCAAGAGGAGTTTGATTTCCTAATGTAATCACATGAGGTGATCACATCCTTAACTAGAGAGTTGATGTATCTATCCCTCTCTTGCACACTAACCTTAGTAGGAATCCAAATTCTTAGGGATTTCCTAGATAAGGGTTTAGCCTTTGTAAGAGGGGTGGATGTGGCATGCTTATGTGTAGAAAATATTTTCTTAACATGCATAGAATGAGGATTTTGCTTCTTAGCAAAAAATGAAGGAGTTTCATTCTTCCTTGTTACCTTGTGATTTACCTGCTTCTTGTTGGTGTTATTGTTATACAAGAAGACATGTTGATTCTTCTTAAGTGTTTTAGCAGTATGTCTTGTATTTGCACCAAAAGAAGAATTAAATGTGGGTTTGGGTACCACATTTTGAATATATCCCAAACCTCCTCTATGGTTTGCTGGATGTTGTTTTTCAAGCAAACCGTGGAGTGAATCCCTAGAAAAAACAAAGCTTTTGAGCTTTCGGGATTTCTCTTCGCATTTCAACATTAGTTGTTGAATGTGGGTTTCTAAGCTAAGGTTTTGAGCTACTAAATTATCATTTGAGATGCTTAATTTTTTAACTTGCGAGAGAAGTGTGTTTCTCTCACTAGTGTCACAAATATGCATATCATTGTTGTTTACACTAGTAGATTCTAGTTCATGCAATCTACCCTTAGCATCCTTATATTTTGCTCGTAATTTATTGTACGAGTTGATGCACTTACTATCCCCTTCGGAGACCATGTCGAAACGATATTCGAGCTCCTCGTATGATATCTTTTCCTCCTCGATTTCTTCATCGTCTTCTTCCTCGCTAGAGCTTGACGACGACTCTTCCCCGTTTGCCATGAAACACATTTCCTCATTGGGGTTGAGCCACGCCTCTACTTCTCTTTCACTTGAGCTAGAGGAGATTGGCGAAGAGACATCAAATGCCGCAAATCACACGTGAGCTTTCTCCTTGTCATCCACTTCTTCGTCACTTGATGTATCCTCGTCCGGGTCATCAAATGTGCCAACAAGGCCCCTCTTTTGGTTCTTGAATTTGGACTTGCCTTTTCAATGTTTCTTCCCTTTCCCTTGGTAGTAATCTTTGGAGGGTTTGGAAGGGTAGCATTCCTCAAGGGTACGTTCAGCCACACCAATATTCACTATAATTCCCACAAAGAGAAGTGAATACAATCCCACAAAGAGATAACTCACACAGATGATTTTGTCCTACACAAGAACCAAACCAACCCTACACAATGGTCAAACTTCCGCACAGAGAATTACTAACTCCCACACAGAGAATTAGGGTTAGTCCTACACTATGACACCAAACTCCCATAAAGAGAGTAACTCCCACAAAGAGAGTATCTAATTCCCATAAATAGAATTAGGGTTTCAAAGAAACACAAAGTAAAGCAAATACTCTTACCTATGTCTTGAGATGAACTTAATCCTTAATGAATGCAAGGCATGGAAGAGGATCTCCAAGTGATGAGATTAGCTTGAAAGCACTTAGATGATTTCCATTGAGCTTGACTTCAATGCATGAAGGAGAGAATGAGCTCTAAAAGGGAAATGAGAGAATTTGAGAGTGGCTTAATTAAACTCTAATGATTTTCAATAGCATCAAGAAGTTCTAATGAACTCAGCCCTTTCATATATATAGGAACCCTATATGAACTCTCAAAACCCAAGGAAATAGCCAAAAAAAGCTGTAACGGCTAGAATCTGGGCAAAAACGTCATCGACAGTCGACTGATGAACAACTGACAGTCGACTGTCCAACGGCTAAATAATTCTCAATGACTATAATCTGGGCCAATACAGTCGACTGATAAAGACTACACAGGCGACTGATGAAGACTACACAGTCGACTGTATATAGGACATGCGCCTGTAAATCTTTCAGCAGGCGACTGCTGCAGGGGATGGAAATAAACAGAGAGATGCAACTTGCGCATTGTATAAAGACAGACGACTGATGGCAGACTACAGGCGACTGTCAAATGGACATGCGACTGTAAAAACTGCAACAGTCGACTGACTTGCAAATTGGGATGAAGCCCAGATAATGCAAGTTGCACAGAGTCGACTGTAGAACAATTCACACACGACTGTTAGAAGACATGCGACTGTAAATTGACCATCAGTCGACTGTTCCATAAGCTCAAGTATGAGTCAATAAAAGGTTGACTTTAGCAGTGCATTACAGTCGACTGTAGAAGGCTCGACATGCGCCTGGAATCACCCAATCGACTGTAAAACCTTCCTCAGGCGACTGTTGGAGAGCCAGAGACTCCAATTGAGTCTTTGGACAAGATGAACCTATAGGGTTGGATGATATGATAATCCTAAGGCTCACTAAGATGGTTAAAATGCATATGCATGAATGAGTAGACCATCAATCAAGGCATTACAATAAACCTAGACTCAAAAAGAGAGGCTATAAATGAAATAATACATGGATTACATTGCTTTTCTTAGAGTATATGTCTTCAATCTTGATGCCTTGATTCTCCCCATCATCTCCAAGCTTTGGCATTGCTCTTCTTGATGTCTATCCTTGCACCAAGTGTTTAGTCTCCAAAAATGATATTATTGAAATGTTAACTATGAGACTAAAACAAGAGAGTCATTAGCAACAACATAATGTTGTGATCATCATCAAAATAACATTGGTATGAAACACTAATACTCAACAATCTCCCCCTTTTTGATGATGACATACATTATGTAAACAAAAAGAAAATAAAGCACAATGCTAATGAGCTTCCTTTACTTATTTGCACCAATTGTAAAATAAGATATACAATTGAAAATACTTATTATACCAAATGAAGTAATGAGAAAACATGTCATATAATAGACGTGGATTACATAAACCAATTGCAATAAGAATATAACATGCACACATGAATGGTTTACATAATCCACAAATCTCTTCCCATAGATATATCTCTCTCCCCAAATGCATATGTATGAAATACAAGATTTACATAATGCATATATCTCTCCCTTGTCATTGTCAAAAGGTGGACATCAAAAATATCCCATTGTCATCTAAATTAAAGATGTGACAATATGCAAGAGTAAATGAGATGTATGATACCAAATTTGTAAAAATTAGTGGTATCAATCACTATCCCATGCTCCCCCTAGATCATAGAAATGGTCAAATTTTTGACTTCTAGGATCTAATACAATTGTAAAGAAAGAGATACACGATCTCTAACAATTGAGATAATACCAAGTGTAGAAAAGAATCTTGAAAGATAATCCTCATTACCAATTGTTAATCATAATTAGAGCCATGGGCCTAAAGTGTATCAAAGCAATAGATATGGAAAAATCAAGCTTCAATGATACACAATGACATTGCCAAAACAAAATATAACATAAAACATGTTGGCAATATCCAAGGGGTTGAGTTTGAGACAAAAACTAACCAAATGTAATCATTGATCTCAAAAAACCCTGAAATGAGAGTCAAAATATGTTTTAAAATTATTTTAAACATACAACATATTAACTCCCCCATTGTCATACATATGAATCAATGAATGCATGCATGATAATGTATTCCACAAGGTCCACATTTTCATGAAAAATAAATTTGAAAATATTTTCAAAATCATGAAATACACACAACCAATGTGTATGCTAAAAATAAATATTTAAGCACAATACTCATGCAATATGCATATGTGTGAGTAACCTAAACATTAAGGAACCAAACCCAAGAGGAGTTTGATTTCCTAATGTAATCACATGAGGTGATCACATCTCTAACTAGAGAGTTGATGTATCTATCCCTCTCTTGCACACTAACCTTAGTAGGAATCCAAAGTCTTAGGGATTTCCTAGATAAGGGTTTAGCCTTTGCAAGAGGGGTGGATGTGACATGCTTAGGTGTAGAAAATATTTTCTTAGCATGCATAGAATGAGGATTTTGCTTCTTAGCAAAAAATGAAGGATTTTCATTCTTCTTCATTACCTTGTGATTTACATGCTTCTTGTTGGTGCTTTTGTTATACAAGAAGGCATGTTGATTCTTTTTAGGTGCTTTAGCAATGTGTCTTGTATTTGCACCAAAAGAAGAATTAAATGTGGGTTTGGGTACCACATTTTGAATATATCCCAAACCTCCTCTATGGTTTGCCGGATGTTGTTTTTCAAGCAAACCATGTAGTGAATCCCTAGAAAAAACAAAGCTTTTGAGCTTTCGGGATTCCTCTTCGCATTTCAACGTTAGTTGTTGAATTTTAGTTTCTAAGCTAAGGTTTTGAGCTACTAAATTATCATTTGACACGCTCAATTCCTTAACTTGAGAGAGAAGTGTGTCTCTCTCACTAGTGTCACAAATATACATATCATTGATATTTACACTAGTAGATTCTAGTTCATGCAATCTACTCTTAGCATCCTTATATTTTACTCGTAATTTATTGTAAGAGTTGATGCACTTACTACCCCCTTCGGAGACCACGTCGAAACGATATTCGAGCTCCTCGTATGATATCTTTTCCTCCTCGATTTCTTCATCGTCTTCTTCCTCGCTAGAGCTTGACGATGACTTTTCCCCGTTTGTCATGAAACACATCTCCTCATTGGGGTTGAGCCACGCCTCTACTTCTCTTTCACTTGAGCTAGAGGAGATTGGCGAAGAGACATCAAATGCCGCAAAGCACACGTGAGCTTTCTCCTTGTCATCCACTTCTTCGTCACTTGATGTATACTCATCCGAGTCATCAAATGTGCCGATAAGTCCCTTCTTTTGGTTCTTGAATTTGGACTTGCCTTTCCAATATTTCTTCCCTTCCCTTGGTAGTAATCTTTGGAGGGTTTGGAAGGGCATTCGGTAGAACAATGACTTTTACCACTGCAAGTGTAACAAGTAGGAACCTTGTTTGAATTGGAGGCAAACTTTGACAAAGATTTACCTTGCTTGTCCTTGAGGAATGCCTTGAATTGCTTGGCAAGCTCAATGAAATTATAATCGCTAACATTTTCTTCTCCATCTTCATTCGAGGCTTCTCGATGGAATTTCTTTCTCCACTTGATTGGCTTCTTCTCGGCAAGGAATGCAACCCCATTTTGCTTCTCCGGCTTCTCGGGCTTGGATGATGTGTTGAAGCTTCACTTCATACGCCATGAGATTCCCAATGCACTTCTCAATGGTGTATTTGGACAGTCATCTGACTCCAAAATTCCGTTGGCCTTTGACTCCAATGAGAGGTGAGAGAGTCAAGGATCTTCTCTACACGATCCTCTTGGGAAATCACCTTCCCAAGTCCTTCCAAAGCGTTCACGATGTCTGTGAACATTGTGAACATTTCTGAAATGCTTTTTCCTTCCTGTATCTTAAACATTTCATATTTAAATGTAAACACAGTTTGTTTAGATTTCTTTACATTTGAAGTCCCTACATGACATATCTCCAAAGTATGCCAAATTTCGTTGGCCGTTTTGCACACTGAGATGTGGTTAAACTCATTTGCAGTGAGAGCACAATGGAATGCATTCATAGCCCTCGCATTGAATTTGATCAAGTCTTTCTCCGCCTTTGTCCTTGAAGCTGCAGGAGTAGAAGGCTTTTCAAAAGGCAACTCTGTGATGTCCCATAGGTCTTGACCCTCCATGTAGATCATCATCCCGATCTTCCAACTTAGGTAGTTTGTTCCGTTGAAGAGCGGGGGTCGAACGGTAGAGTGACCTTCTTCATGGGACGCGAATGTAGCGTTGAATGCTATCGTTGCAGTATGCTATGACCTCGCTCTGATACCAATTGTAAAGATCGTCTTACCCTTGCAATACTAACAACAAACACTCTAGGGGGTGAATAGAGTAATGGCAATAAAGTGTGCAATTAAAATTTAACTTGGAAATGCGGAATAATAAATGCAAGAGGAATTCATCAACACAATCAAACCAAACACAAACACAAACACAAGATTTTATCCTGGTTCCCCAAAACTTGGTTACGTCCAGCCACACCAATATTCACTATAATTTCCACAAAAAGAAGTGAATACAATCCCACAAAGAGATACATCACACAGAGTATTTTCTCTTACACAAGAACCAAATCAACCCTATACAAGGGTCAAACTCCCATACAGAGAATTACTAACTCCCACACAGAGAATTACTAACTCCCACACAGAGAATTAGGGTTAGCCCTACACTAGGACACCACACTCCCACAAAGTGAGTAACTCCCACAAAGAGAGTATCTAATTCCCACAAAGAGTATTAAGGTTTCAAAGAAACACAAATTAAACAAATACTCTTACCTATGCCTTGAGATGAACTTACTCATTAATGAATGCAAGGCATAGAAGAGGATCTCCAAGTGATGAGATTAGCTTGAAAGCACTTGGATGATTTCCCTTGACCTTGACTTCAATGCATGAAGGAGAGAATGCGCTCTAAGAGGGAAATGAGAGAGTTTAAGAGTGGCTTAATTAAACTCTTCAGATTTTCAATAGCATCAAGAAGTTCTAATCAACTCAGCCCTCTCATATATATAGGAACCATATATGAACTCTCAAAAGCCAAGGAAATAGTCAAAAACAAAAAGCTGTAACGGCTAGAATCTGGGCAAAAATGTCATCGACAGTCGACTGTCCAACGGCTAAATAATTTCCAACGGCTATAATCTGAGCCAGGACAGTCGACTGATGAAGACTACACAGTCGACTGTATATAGGACATGCGCCTGTAAATCTTTCAGCAGGCGACTGCTGCAGGGGATGGAAATAAATAGAGAGATGCAACTTACGCACTGTATGAAGACAAACGACTGATGGCCAGACTAATGCGACTGTCAAATGGGCATGCGACTGTAAAAACTGCAACAGTCGACTGACTTGCAAATTGGGATGAAGCCCAGACAATGCAAGTTGCGCACAGTCGACTGTAGAACAATTCACAGGCGATTGTTGGAAGACAGTCGATTGCAAATTGACCGTCAGTCGATTGTTCCATAAGTTCAAGTACGAGTCAATAAAAGGTTGACTTGAGCAGTACACTTCAGTCGACTGTAGAAGGTTCGACAGGCGCCTGGAATCATGCAGTCGACTGTAAAACCTTCATCAGGCGACTGTTGGAGAGCCAGAGACTCCAATTGAGCCTTTGGACAAGATGAACCTATAGAGTTGGATTCTATGATAATTCTAAGGCTCACTAAGATGGTTAAAATGCATACACATGAATGAGTAGACCATCAATCAAGGCATTACACTAAACCTAGACTCAAAAAGAGAAGCAATAAATGAAATAATACATGAATTACATTGCTTTCCTTAGAGTCTATGACTTCAAGCTTGATGTCTTGATGCTCTCCATCATCTTCAAGTTTTGGCACCCCTTGCGTCCAAGCTTTGGCATTGCTCCTCTTGATGTCCATCCTTGCACCATGTGTTTAGTCTCCAAAAATGATATTCTTGAAATGTTAATTATGAGACTAAAACTAGAGAGTCATTAGCAACAACACAATGTTGTGATCATCATCAAAATAACATTGGTATGAAACACCAATACTCAACATGGGTCGGGTGACTCGGGTCAGATTCACTTTTTAGTGGATCGACCCGCTAACTTTATTTTTAAAAAACTTTGAATTGCGGTCGATATTTCAAAGGGATATATTGGCTGCGATATCGGCCGCAACCCGATATTGCGGCGATATTTCCCAAAATATCGAAAACCTCAATATATAAGTACATATCATATCGGCCTAGTGATAAAACCGTTATTGCGGCCGATATATCAGATATCGGACCGATATTTAGAACACTACCATAAACATAATCAAACTTCTAGACGCTTGAAACGTTTAATAGTAGTTGATGTTACTCGTTAGTTATACCAAAGTGCGCACAGAAACATTGTTCTGCTTCAACTCCCTTATGATTTAACTGTTCCCCCGTAAGTCTCTACCCTTAGTAATCTTGCGTTATTTGAAATGACTAAATGTAAACTTTTTGTGGATTTTTTAATAAAAAACTTGTCTTGACCCAGAGCTGACCAAGCGGGTATATGCATGATGCTGGATGTGGCTATATGGCTTCAATCATAGTAATGAGCTTTTTTGCTGAATTGAGGTTCTTGGAGTACAAACTTTATATTGAAAACTGCATAAAGATCTTTCATTGTTGAGTACCTTTCAAATGTCACTTAGTGAACTTATTGTTATTTGGATTTGTTTCTGTCTTTTAATCACATTATTGAAGCTTTGGAATTGGTACTTGTTAGGTAGCTGTTTTCATAGATTAGGCTTTACATGGTATGATGGCATCAAATTATGAATTCCGACTATTTTGCTGATTTTGTTAGTCCCTTGCGTGCGTGTCGGTGGGATGCCGTGGGTGTGGTATGAGTTCACACACTGCTGGAACATGTTACAGTAAGAAAGTACTAACTACCGTAAGGCACAAGAAACAGCAAACAACTAAGTTCCCATGAACCCTAATTACAGTAAGTTTCCAAGAGTACACTCTTTTAAAGTGTAAAACATGAAATGAAAATGGATATGCATTTCCTTTTTTTTTATTTTGTACAGCTGCATGCTTACTGATATTGTTGTTGATAGTGGTCTGAAATAGCTTTATCATTGGACATTTGGACTAGATACATAAAGCCTGAAATACCAGGAGAGTAGAGGGAGTAGTCTGAGCGGAGGGAGATGAACCAAAGCAGTCAACTGAAATTTTTATCTGGAGGGTTCCATCCTCTCAGAATGATGGATAACATATCCAGAGAAAATGGCATTCTATATTTGTGTGACATATTGGATGTTTTGCTCCTATTTTAGGTAAACATTGTGGGAGATTCATTGGCTGGCATACATCATACTAATTATGGATACCCAAAGAGATCAATTCGTAGTTCTTCTCTTCTTGATAATTAATCAACAAATTTATAAATTTTAACTTCCTTTTGTAAGATTCTAACATGGTATTGGAAGTAAAAAATGGGATGACTTCAGATTCTGTACGGTCTATCATCTACATAAACATCAGGGCCTTGAATCGTATAACTAAGATGATCAGGGACTTATAGCTCGGACTAATGGGATTTCACCATTAGACTTCTCCTAAAGTCGTCCAAAATTCGTCTGCAAGAATACCACATGGATAATGGGTGCACTTCTTTTCCCTTGCTTACTGTGAACACTTTGGGGAGTTCTTAAGAAGTGAAAAGGAGGTAAATCCGTTAGCTCTCTTGTTTGGGTCATTTGGCACGAAAACGGTTTCATAGTTTCCTTTGTGACATGTAGTCCAATTGGTGTCATATGATTTCAAACTCTGTTGTCAAAGACAGGAAAGATATGGTTTCAGAAAGGAGACATGAGAAGATTCATGTTGATAGGTCAAAAGGGAGATGCTCTCCCACCTCAGTGAATATTAGGCCTGCTTGGGACCCCAATTACAGACCAATTTTAGTTCGATGAGCATCTAGTTTAAGTTTCGATCTTTGAGGCCTTCTTTCAGAGGTTTAATCAGTTGTAGCTTATAATAACATCTTAAGGAGACAATTTTTTGCCTTGATATATTCTTTCTACTTGTAATCAAATTTTCCATGTAGTCCTGCACTGTTATTCTCGGGTGTCATGTTCTTTCGTCTGTCTAATTATCACACTTTGACCTTTTACATGGTGTCAATATAAACTTTTTTCGCATATCATACTCCACGTAATCAAATCCTGTTGATAGAATTTTTGGAAATAATGGCTCTCAAAAGCTTAGCTTCTATTTTCCCCACTAAATCTTTAGTCCCACATTGCTTGGGCAATTTGCTTTGGAGGAGTTTATTAGGGAGTTATTGAGACTTGGGGATGTGCCCCAAGGGGTACGAGTCTTTTGTGAAGGGGAGCGGACTTACATGAGTATGAGTTCAAACACACGCGCCGCCACCGCCGACCGGCTGGCCTGTCGTGTCGTGTCGCGCCTTTCTTTTTTTGGACGGCGTGCCTTTCCGACATAGCCCATTAATGTCCCAGATTCTAAATGGTCCAACGGCCATTTGATTGCAGTTGATAATGTTCAAACGGCTATTTGATTTTGATTGCATCGGTTAATGTCCAAAAAGCTATTTGATTTTGATTGCAGCTGTTACAAGCATTCATACGCGATAATTATCTTTGACAGTTTGAATTCTGTAACATCTTTTGTTGATTCATATAAATAGCCGTGCCTCATTTCTTATGTTTGACACGAAAATTTACTTCCACTTTCTTCCAAAATTCAGCTATTCATCTCGTGCTCTTGGTTAGCTGTCTTGTGCAAACTCCAAAGTTTCTGGCCGCGAGTGGACACGTTTAAAGGCTGCTGTGTTAATATTGGAGAGCAACCGACGATATCGATTACCACTGAGGTCGCGACGTAATTGCTTTCAAGTCAGTGGTCGTCCCACGACACAGCCTTCGTTCTTCTGATAAGTATTCTATTCATCTGTCTCTGTTCCTTCGCTTATATATACAGTCATACTCTGTCTCTGTTCCTTCGCTCACACATACAGCCATACTCTGTTGCTCTGTTCCTTCGCCATACAACCATAGTCTTATATTTCTTTTATCCAACAATTTGAAAGCAATATTGATATGCCCTAGTCGGCCATGCCATAAATCTAAAGACTCAGCAATATAAGCGGAAGCATGTTCATTCAAAATTTCAGAAGCAACATTAAGAATAAACAGACCCTCACTTAGATACCCCTTCCATACAAAGTCCCCACTGCGAGTGATTACAACCTTGTCAGCCTCAAAGACAAGTTTCAGCCCAGCTTTATTCAGTAAGGCACCAGACACGAGGTTGCAGCATAGTGATGGGATGTACATGACATTGTTGATGGATAAGGTCTTTCCTGAAGTGAGTTTCAACAAGATTGTACCTCTACCATCAACTCCAGCAGTAGTTGAGTTTTCCATGAAGACGCATTCTATATTAGCAACGTCTTTGAAGTCGAAGAAGCTTCTTGTTGGCGCAGAGGTGCCTTGTAACGCCAGTGTCCAGCACCCAATCAATGTTGTTGGCCACCAGATTCGCTTCAACGACTACAACAGTAATGACCTCACCTGTTCAACAAGGTTAGCTTGAGCAGCAATATTTTTACCTTGTTTCTGGAGCGTCTTCTGGGGGCTATGGATTCAAAAACACTACCACACACACCATATGGATGGAACTGTAGTGCATGTTAAGGATCATATGGCTTTGTTAGACCACAACGTGTATCAACCATATTAGCTTAACTCATGGTCTTTAGTCTCATCCCTCTCGACGAATCAAGAACCACTTTACTTGGTAACCCCTTGGTTATTGGATCTGTAAGATTTCTTTCGGACCTCACATATTTACTCTATTTTTCAGGAGTTATTTAACCACACCGTGCCTGATGCGTATGTGTCTTTTCTTTGCGTTGTAGACACTGTTTTTAGCAACTCCAATGGCTGCTTGAGAATCACAATGAAGGGACACTGGCGCAGTTTTTCCAGAGCACTCATGAGACTCGAGGTGTACGCATGGCCTTAAAGTGCTTGATATGTTTCGCGGAGTTTGCACATACTCAAAATTACAATATGTGTTGTGGGGGTCTCAACCGAACTCTAATGGGTTCAAGAGCAATCCACTCATTAGGGATGTGTCCCAAGTGGTACGACTCTTTTGTGAAGGGGAGATGACTTACATGAGTATGAGTTCAAACACATGCGCCCACCGGCCGGTCGTGAAGCGTGCGTCTTTCCTTTTTTGGACCTAGCCCCCCTTAATGTATCGGATTCTAAACGTTCCAATGGCCATTTGATTACATCTATTAATGTTCAAACGGCTATTTGATTTTGATTGCAGCTGTTAATGTCCAAACAGCTATTTGATTTTGATTGCAGTTACAAGTATTCATACACGATAATTATTTTTGACCGTTTGAATTCTGTAACATCTTTTGTTGATGCATATAAATAGCCGCACCTCATTCCTTATGTTTGACACGAAAATTTGCTTTTTCCATTTTCTTTCAAAATCTCTCTTCATATTGAGCTCATGGGTAGCTGGCTTGTGCAAACTCCAAAGTTTCTGGTCGCGAGTGGACGCGTTCAGAGGCTGTTGTATTAACCTTGGGGAGCAACCGGCGATATCAATTACCACCGAGGTCGCGCCGTAATTGCTTTCAAGTTAGTGGTCGTCCCACGACACAGCTTTCGTTCTTCTGATAAGTATTCTATTCATCTGCCTCTGTTCCTTCGCTTATATATACAGTCATACTTTGGCTCTGTTCCTTCGCACACACATACAACCATACTCTGTCTTTGTTCCTTCGCTCACACATACAACCATACTCTGTAGCTCTGTTCCTTTGCCATACATATCCATAGTCCTATATCTCTTTTATCCAACAATAATCCCCACCCTAGACGTAATCAGACTTCTAGACTCATGACACATTAAATATTATGTGATGTTACTAGATAGTTCTACCATGATGCGCAAAGAAATATTGTTCTGCCACCACTTCCTAATGATTAGCTGTTCCCCTGTTTAAGTCTATACCCTCAGCAATTTTACAGTAGTAGTTGAAATGGCTAAATGTGAACTTTTGGTAGATTTTGTTTAAAAAACATGGCTTGATCCAGAGCTGGCCAAGCTGGCATATGCACGGCGTTGGATGTGGTGGCTATGTGCCTTCAATAATGGTAGTGAGCTTTGCTGAGCATCGTTGTATTGATTTATATCCGAAGACTTATATTGGCTTTATTCTGTTCGACAGCAAATGAAACGTTTTACAATTACATGATGCGAGCTAATTATGTGTAGCTGGTTACACTGATATCACCCATGATAGATGCTTATGCTATGTCAAGCTGAAACATGTGTCGTGAGATGATGATATGTAAAGCCGGGCATATCTCAAACTTCACAAACATTGGGTTATTACACCAAAGAATCCACATAACAATTTGTTTGAATATTGATCGTTTTGTTGTATGCTGTTTGCAGATCCCGAAGGAATCGCCGATGCTCAGAAATCTCTAGGTTTGGGGCAGGAGGAGAGGGTTCGGCGTGTTCGTTGAGCAGTTTGTTATGCTGTAATTTCCCTTCGAGCCATGTTTTTATATGTACTGTGTTTGCCATCCTTTTGAATATTGTCTGCTCAGACTTCAGTTAATCTCATTTTATGAAGCTTCATTACTTATCTACTGCCATGATCACATACAATCCTAGGCATGTGCATATGCCATTGATGCTCCTTTCCCTATTTTGTTGCTATTCCTTTGTGTAATTCTTCATTTTGATGATATATAGCATCTGTGTTCTTTTATCTCTGCATGCCATTGCACTGAGAAACTGTAGTAAATTAGTTGAAACCATCATTTATAACGTGGCAACAGCAATAATCAACAACAAAACAAAAAGGAAGGGGAAAAAATCACAAGAAATGATCTTTTGCTATGGGGCTTCAAGGGCAAAATGGCATGCCCATGCTGGCCCTATGGCTTGGAATTGTGAAGTGCCTCAGCCGCCCTTCTTGCTCCTTCAGGTACCCTTCACACAGAAACTCCTTTGAGAACTTGTCCTCCACAATCCTATCCACGTCATGGACAAACACGTCGGTCTCCCCGTCCTTCCTCCCCCTGGCCGCCATGCCTGCGGTGTATATCGCCCCCATCCTCCCCGGCGCCTCGGGTATCCACCCGGTCGGCGCGTCGACCATGATCAGATCCCACTCCGTCTCGTAGAACACCCCAGGCAACTCCCTCAGCGCCAGCCGGCACCCCGAGAACTTCATGTCGCCCACCGCCGCGCACTCCGGCCGCCGCCCCGCCTCCAGCAGCTCGTCGGCCTGTGTCACCCTGGTGTCGTACCGGGCATGGTAGGACTCGAGCTGCGGGAACTGCTTCCGCACCGTCTCGATCCACGCCCCGTCCTCCTCGAGGAAGACGGTGCGGCCGCCGTGGTTGAGGGCCGACCACATGAGGCTGTCGTGGCCGAGGCCGAAGACCAGGAAGTTGCACGGGGATTTCTCGGCCAGGACCCGGGCCGTGACCGAGATCTCCTTGAGGGTCTGTTGTGGGGTGGTGTTTGAGGTTGTGTAGTGCAGGATTGTGTCAACTAGTGAGGCTGGTATCTTTGAGCACGAATGTGTGGCAGCAGCAGCAGCAGCATCAATAGTAGTTGTTGACGGTGATGGGGAAAGAGATTGGGTTAGTGACAGGGATGTTGCTGATTGTGGGGAAGTGTTTGATCTTACAGCCATGAAGATGATGAAGACGAGGGAGAGGCCGAGGAGGATGATGACCTTGAGGCCTGGGGTGCTGTGTTGGAGCTTGGCCTTCATGTTCCTGTGGAGGCCAGCCATTGTTGGAACAAGCAGAGGCTTTGAGGGAGACTTTGATGCTTGTGGAGTTATATCTGTGTGCTTGATTGAAGAAGGTGAGGGTGGTTGTTTTGTTGGATTCTTGAAGCTGCAGCAAAGAAAAAAGAAAGTGAGATGTAACCGATGAGGACAGCAGAGCAACCTAACCACATGGTTGGTGCGTTAGGAAGCAGGCCAGGTGTATTCATAGGACTTGCAGAGGTATGGGTGTTCTTTATTTTTTATTTTTAAAATAAAAGACTGAAATAAGGCAATGCGTAGCTTTCATAGCAACAGCGACACGTTTGACGCAGCATGCTCGAACTCTGACAAAGTCTGGCTACCCGCCGCTGGGTCTGCAACATGCTTGTTGACACGTGTACAAATATGGTTATATCTTGGTAAATAATTGTTTGATGGGTTCCAATTAGAGCTGGGCAAACGGGTCGGGTTTGGGTTGGGACAGATTTGATCCGATCCGGATAGGAGTAAACCCTAATCCGACCCGGATTGAAGTTGGGTTGGGTTTGGGTGACTCGGTAAATTCTCGGGTCGGGTTAAGATTTGAATTGTACTTAACATTTCGTTTTTCAATGTCCGGCTATTTATTAAGAGCCACTGGCAATTTATTAAGTGTTGCATGATTTCCAGTAGCTCGTCGCTTGAACCGCACTGGTGATAGCGAGCAAGTATAATCAAATTTACCATTTTATTAACGAAAGTAATAAAATTAACTAAAACATTGTATACAAAGGGAATTGAATCCAAGACCACTTAAAGAAAAGGACAACGTTTCAAACCATAAAAGCACAACTACCCTTGCAACTGTTAAAACACGGGTGGGGGTGGATGAATGAGCAATACTCCTTGGAATTATTTGTAAATTGATGGTTTGTAGTTTTAAACATGAGTATCAAAATAAATAAACGGTCCGGTTCAAAATGGAGGAGGTGAGGGGTTTGACGTCACCCAAGGGGGGAAATTTACTCCTGGTTTACATGATGCACATTGTTCACCCGAGGAAAATCCAAAATAAAATCTCAAATGCGTCTTCATATGGTGGACCAAATTATCTTAGTGGGAAACCTTAAACAAACGCTTCACTAATCAACAAATCTTGTTAGCACACTAGTGTTTTAGTTGAATTTGTGAGGCACTTATAGTAGTTTCTAAACTAATATCTCCAAGGGACTAACTAATTAATACTTGGAGTGGTTGGAAGTGGGTGGGAGAGATGCGTCTCTCTCTAAGCCATGTGGGCCTGCTTTGCCCATGAAACTTACAAGGTCAACTTCAATTCTTGACATTTTTATTGGGGTTTGCCTCTTTTAAAAACCAATATTTATGATTATGTTACTTGCCCATTCCTATTGTAGTTAGGCAAGCTTGTTACCCTTCAAGCCCAATAAAGGCCCAGAATAATGATGGCCCGATATAAGCCCGGATTGGATTATCAAAATATTTATGGTCAGCTTAGCTAGTGAAAGCCATCAAATCAGAAGAAATGTCAAGAGAAAGGACGAGTAACCAACTAGCTAGTGAAAGCCCTCAAACGCAGACAAGAGATGTACCCTGGTTCAGATTCACCGAGTCTCACCGACTCCCTTGAATACTACTCCAGCAACCAACTAGCTTCCCGCTAGTGGTTAGTGTTTCCACTAATGCTCACTTGCCAACCTTGACAAGTGCAAATTGATATGACTTACTTTCACTTCCCACACACCGGGAATGAACTACTCTCACTACCGGGAGGCACCTTTCTTCAACTTCCCACAAACCGGGAATGGACTTCTCTCAACCGAGAGAAACCTCTCAAATAACAAGAGAGAAATGAAACGAAATATGAAACAACTTCACAACTTATGCCTTGAATAATACTCTTAGGAATGAGGCAATAAAGGTGTATGATATGTGCTCTAAATGATGAGCGTGAGAGCACTAACTAACTTGTCTCAAGATGTGTAGTAATGAATGCTTGAAGCTAATCTTGAAAGCTTTGAAGACAAGTTGAACTTTAGAGCTTGAGCTTGATTTGCTTTGAATGCTCTTGAATGCTCTAGATGAGAAGTTAATGACTTTTGATCACGTGAGAGTGTAATGAATGAAGTCTTAGATATTTAGCTAACCTCCTAAGTCAAGAAATTAAACCCTTATTTATAAGCCATGGAAATTTGCTCAAAATCAGCCAATGAGCCCAAGCACTTACTGCTTCAAATGGTTATTAACGGGCAGAAATTCTAGTCATCAGTTGCCTGATGAAGAACGACCAAATGGCTGTTGTACTGTTCTGACTGGGCATTAAATGCAGTCTAACGGACATATACCAGACGTCTGAAGAAGACTTTCCAGACGTCCGGTCCACTGTTCAGTCGTCTGGCACCAAGTCGTCAGACGTCTGACCATACATGCAGTGAGTAACAACGTTGCTAGAATAAATATGGTCCGATCATCCAGGCTTTTGATGTTCATATCCAAACGTCTGGTCAATTATTCAGACGTCTGTTAATACAACTTTAGACGCCTAGAACAGACTAATAATAGAAATGAGCTACTGAAAATTTGAGAGTGAATTTCCTAGACGTCTGATGTATATCATCCAGACGTCTGTTTTCAGTCAGTTGTCAAAGGTCGAGTTACTATTTCTACGGCTAGAGATAAACAGACGTTCTAATGTTCATCATCCAGGCGTCTGACGAATTGTTCAGACGTCTGGAATTTGAACTTCAGGTGTCTCTTCCAGATAGGGTTTTGTGGAACTCTATGCACATGATAATCAGGCGTCTGGAAGCCCAGCACCAGGCACCTATTGAAGGCTGAAAACCCTTTGAGTTTATGCAAGCTATAACCCTATGACACTCAATGATATATGATCTAAAGTCATTCATGAGTATTGTGAGTGATATCCTAATGAGTCTATTCAAGGCTTAACATGCTAAATCACCTAAGAAGTAAAGTAAGAAAGATTTACACATTAATCCCCTTCACTTACTATTAAGTGCCTTGAATATTTCCATTTGAGCTTGTGAAGTCAATCGCTTTGACTTCCTTGATATCACTCCTTGATAGCTATTTGAGCTTATTGAGTTCAACGCTTTGATTTCCTTTGATCATCTCTTGATTCTCATGCTTCATTGATTGATGTCTAAGCATCAATGCTTTGAGTCATCATGATCTTCACCTGATGTGACTTTGTCCATAATGATGATGCTCTACAAAACATGGAGAATAGTCATAATTGATTATGTTTGTTTATGATCAAAACCACATTGGGGGATCCAATATTCAACAAATTTGACCATTGGAAGAGTTGAACTAGGATGCCACCTCCCGTAATCAGCTCAGCTAATGCTCTTATCTGTTGTGATACATAGGTCCCAAGCAAGAATCCAATCATTTTCCATATCCACCAAGACTTAGCTCAAGGAATAAGACGTATTACATCGATATCTTGTGAAAGTAGGAGTTCTACCCAACCAGGATTGCCATCTTAGTTGTGTAGATGATGTGTCCATATTTTACACTTTTTTCATATCATCATGACATCACATTCCAAGCCATTTTCGCATTCAAATCCAGTATTTTCCTACGATATCACATTTCTAATGTTATATTCGAGTTTCGTAGTGTTTTATGAATTTTCAGGGATTTTGGAGCGATTTGGGATCCGACCTGTGTATGGACACATTTGACACGCCCGTGAGCTCATTGGCGATGCTCTACAGGAGTTCGCCGAGTTTTGGGAGCCATGGGAGGAGTGGAGAAGAGACCCAGAGGAGAGGAGGAGCTTCACAAGCTCTGGGAAGGAGTTTCCCAGGCGAGTCGACCGAGCAGAGCAGCTGCTCGATCGAGCAGATGCAAATTGAAGAAATGAGCAGATACGCAGCTTGCTCGGACCGAGCACTCATGGTGCTCGGTCGAGCAGCTCTTAATTCCAATCCTTTGCACGGCCCAAGCAACTTCTTCAGCGCCCGAGTCAGCTGTCTGCTCGACCGAGCAGAGCTAACTCGGGCCGTGCAGACAAAGTGAAGATTTTGGAGGAGTGCGATTCACTGTCATGCTCGGTCGAGCAGTACATCTGCTCGAACCGAGCGACCGACCGAGCAACCTACTGCTCGACCGAGTCACCCACTCGGTCGACGATGCTGAAGGCCATTTTGGAAAGATTTTGGGAGCGGTTGTTGCGCGTTTTGGGGGAGTGAAGTGAGGGAGGCTGTGACAGCGTAAAGGAGCGATTCAGTGTTAGTTTTTGAATAGAATTTTGGAGAGGATATTAGAGAGAAAAACTTGTTAGATCTAGATTAGACTTTTGAAGATTATTGGATCGAAATTATTGGAATTTTATTTGCTATTCTCGCGTTCTTGGAATCTTGGTTTTTTTATGAGATCTATTACTCGCTGTAAGTTTCTTAATCTATTTTCTATCAACTTGCTATGATGTTTTCTTCCCTAAAAATTGTGTTTTTATTCGTTAATATTATCATGAGTGAGTAGTCTTTTTTAGGGTTTATGGGTTAGCCCTAAGACCCTAGTGGAGAGATGTAGATCCGGATCTCTAGGTTGAATTGGAGATAAAATGGGAGTATTTCGGTCAATCCTACCGAATCCCTAGGATAACCCGTACTGAGATCATGCCCACAGTCTGTGGAATTGATGTGCTTAAGGTGTATCCTTAGGGTTCGAATAGGAAAATCGATGGATCCAACCAAGGCTCGTGACCATGCCCGGCTCGTTCTTTGAGGGGATCCATCGATGAACTATATCGCTACGTTGACGGCTACCGCTATGGCGTCAACGAGAGCCATCGAAATACCTCGCAATTCTAACCCACGAGAGTGGTACGAATTGGGAGATTAATCCCCTAACCCTAATGCAACATAAGGATTCTATTCCAACATCGATCTTCGACAGTTTTAGTGGTGATCCCTAACTTTCTAGTCCTTTTTATTATTAAATCAACAACGATATCAAAACCAATTCTCTCAACCCGATAGCTATCTCACTTCGAGATATAAAAGTAAGCTGAGAACTCAATTACACTGTCACAGTTCCTGTGGGATTCGATATCTTTATACTATAATTTGACACCATCTGCTTGCGGATAGAGCCCAGAATTCACACCTAGGGGCCATACCACGCCTGGCGATCGTTGCATCGCCGGGTGGAATCTAGGTGTAGGTTTCGGGCGCGTCAAGTTTTTGGCGCCATTGTCGGGGACGACAATAATGTTATCTCGGTTTATTTTTACTTTGAAAAGTCTGCTAGCAAATCTTTCCATTTCTCACCTTTCCACCCATTTTATTCTCTTTCTATTTTATGCCTCGCTACTAACATCTCCCTCCAGCTAGTGATTATTCTGGACTAATCAGACGTAATGGAGATGGTGATGTAAGTTCAGTGGACCTGTGAATCTGACAGTGACTCAGATGAGTTTAGCTTCTCTCCTTATCATTTACATGGTCTTCAGGATTCGTGCATGGACGAATCCATGATTGCATGCGCAGCTAGAAAACTGATTGATGCAGTTCTGTTTATCGGCTCAGGAACCTATGCTGTAGGTAACGCAAATCAGCTATTGGTCATGGATCATATAATGAACAATGTTTCTGATGCAGGTACCATTGAGGGCGACATTTGCATAAGCTTCGAAGAGGACGTGATGTTCATCTAGACCATTGAGGTCTTACCTGTTGATGCATGCTGGAGAGAGACTCGTCAATTGGAGCCATTGAACGATTCTCAGTCATTGGATATAATAGAGAGCGTGGTAGCTGATGTATGGGCCCATGGCCCAGTGGAATTCCCTACAGACGGCCCGGTTACACAAAAGCTCTCAGTTTTTATTGCGAATGCTTTCCACAATGCGGATGCCTAGGATGGTGTCCCCGTCACTGATGGAATTTATGTGCGATACGTGGGAGACACACTACGCTTTTACAATGATAGCCTCCCACAGATTTCGGTATGTGAAGAACATGCCTGTGAGGGTACACAAATCCCTCACTATTACAAAACGACATTGACCAGGGAAGTTCTTCAGATTCTATGTTTGACAGTGAATGTGTACCTGAACACCTTACCTCTGTTGACAGGTGCGCTATGGAAACGGAATCTGCAGACGTCTGCCCTGACGTACCATCATCTCCCTGCTCTTCTTATGATTCTGCCAACGAAGAGTTTCCACCTTCTGAACCAGAAATTAAGGACTCATCTTTCTCACAGGTGAGAGATGACGAGGTACAGCGCCCCCTCAGGTAGAACTAAAACTTCTTCCTGCCAATTTGAAATATGCTTTCTTGGGGGAAAATGCCACATACTCTGTTATTGTCAATGCGGCTCTCACCGAGCCCCAGCTAGAAAGCCTCCTAAAAATCCTTAGATCCCACAGAAAAGTAATAGGGTACAACATCGCTGATCTGAAAGGTATCAGCGAAACCATACGCACCCACAGGATTCATCTAGAGGATAAGGACGTCACCTCTATTGAGCCTCAAAGGCGATTGAATCCCAACATGAAGGAGGTAGTGAAAAAGGAGGTCTTGAAGCTTTTAGAGGTTGACATTATCTATCCCATTTCCGTTAGTAAATGGGTTAGCCCTGTGTAGGTTGTCCCTAAGAAAGGGGGCATGACATTCGTTAGGAACGAAAAAAATGAGCTAATATCCACTAGGACTGTCATCGGTTGGCGTATGTGTATCGACTATGTAACGACTGGTTTTCTTGTATCTGGATTTATTATAATATAATATATGTTTTGGTGGATTTTCTCCTCATGCGTGGTTTTCGTCTCCGTGACTTTCATTTTCGATCGTTTCGTCGTGTTTTCTCGTTTCTTCCTTAGGATCGTCGATTTCGAAGTATGTCATTCGTGACGGACTTCATAACGGTCGTATCTTACTATTAGATCAAGCCTAGGAGTCTTAGGAATCGATCCCGGGGCCCCGCGCTCCGTATCGGAACTTTTGGTGTTTATTAGCCGGTATAAGAAGGGGCACCGACCGACTAGATGACGATCCAGTCGGTCGGAAATCCTTCTTGGACCGACTAGTTAGCTTTCTAAATTTATCAGGAGTTACTGTTTATCGTTAGTCGGTCTAAGAACGTTGGTTGACCGACTAGGTTGCAAACTAGTCGGTCAGCAATGCTTCTTTAACCGACTAACTCTTCAACTTATTTTTGATATCAATACTGTTTACTCTTAGTCGGTCTAAGAACGTTCATCGACCGACTAGATGTTAAACTAGTCGGTCAGTATTTGTTCTTCGACCGACTAATTCTAAATCCTATTTTCGTTCAGAAGTTACTGTTTACACTTAGTCGGTCTGCGTTGGTCGACCGACCGACTAGTTGCCAAACTAGTCGGTCAGTGGTTGCTCTTTGACCGACTAATCTGTGTTAAAACCCTAATTTCTGGGCAGACGCCAGCCCAACCTATTTAAACCCATCCCAAACGTTTTCTTCTTCCTCCACTCGACCCAAAACCCTAAAATCTCCCCCATTGAGCCCCCATCTTCCTCCAAGCCTCATTCCTTCATTCCAAACCCTAAATCCATCATCTAAACCCTCCATCAACTCTTTCTACCTCTCATCTTCCCCAAATCTCCATCAAATCCCCAAAATCCCCCAAAAACCCTAATTCTCCAAACTTCTCCATTTGTTTCCAGATCTGGTCCTAGGGTTCTCCGGAGAGTTTCTTCCGCTTCCTCTCGGTAAGAAATCGATCTCTTGACGTTTTATATCCTATTTGTATTTTTATGAAACCCTAATGAAATTTCATGTTGTTTGATGTTTGTTTCCCCATAACAGCGATTTCCCCCGTAGATTAGCATCCGCGAGACGAACATTCGTGATCGTCATTCCCGGTGCTAGGCAAGTGAAACTTGCCACTTAGGGTTTAGGCCATGTTTTAGGCCATTTTGCTTGTTGTAGGCGTAAAAGAGGCTAGGCGACGAAATGATACTCGCCTAGGCGCAAAGTTAGGAACTAGCTTGACAACGAAGTTAGTTCCGACATATATCATGTTGCACAACTACCATGTCACGTTTAATTTTGATTAACGGTACGCGAATACATTGTCATCCATGCTCTCCATGTTGTATGTTGCATCGTAGCACACGCTACAATACTTGTGTTTCCTGGCTCGTGTTCCAGAAGCGGGCCATGTGTTGGTTGATAGCCAACGCCCGACCTACTAGTTTCCGGCTAGGCACCCACTATACGTGGGCATAACCCTATGCCATACGTGTTATTCACACTTCCTGGCTCGTGTCCCAGAAGCGAGCATTCCGTGTTCGGGGGTAATGCCCTGGCTCGACACACTTGGGAGGGGTAGAGATAAACGGTCACTTGAGCTTAGGAGTTGGCCCGATCAGCCGCTCTAGCCAACAGGCGGAATCTCTGTGCACGACGTGTTTACTTGACGTGATTTCCTTGACTTGTACTTGAGCACAGCCTGCGGGCAATAGGGCACTCGTTGAGTGATCCCTTGTACTTGTTCCTTGACATTACATGTCACAACTACCACTTGACACTTGCTACTTGTACTCCCATTTACTTGTCACTTCCCTGCCTCACTTTACTTGCCATGCATCATACAATAATTGCTAGGTTGCTAGTTTACCTTACTTTCAGTTTCCTTGCCCAAGTCTTTTAGACTTGCTGACATGTGCCCCTTTACTCTTTTGGGTGACACATGTTAGATCCCGAGCCTGGTTCCATTGTTGAGGACGAGGTGTTTGCTGACGCCGAGCCCGAGCTTGTGGTTGACGGGGAGTACGTGGACACTGGGGACCAGTCCTAGTGTCTTCGTTGAGTTTTACTTTCGTTTAGACTGTTGTTTTGTTGTCGGTGCGTAGCACCTATACTTTGTTATGTCGTTGCTTTTGTTGGCCTTGTTCTGGGCCTTTGGACTCTTTTCTTTTAGCCTGGTGGCTTTTCTGGGTGTTGGACTTATTTTCATGTTGGACAATTTATGAGATGTGAGATTTTATTTCAGTCTCTCCTTGTGTTATTATTGTTGTTCCGTTGTGGTTACAGGGACCTGCTTATGTTTTATTGACGCTTATCGGGTTTGGGGCTTCACAGCTCCACTCTCGTGCGGACCTTTTCACGTCTCGCCTCCATTTTAGGGAAGCAGGTCGTGACAGACTATAGGAAACTCAATAAGGCCACCAGAAAATACCATTATCCTCTACCCTTTATCGACCAAATGCTTGAGCGCTTAGCTAAACACAAATACTTCTGTTACCTAGACGGATACTCTGGATTCTTCCAAATACCGTTTCATTGGGAAGACCAAGAAAAGACGACGTTCACATATCCATACGACACATTTGCCTATCGAAGAATACCGTTTTGGCTATGTAATGCACCTGCCACATTTCAAAGGTGCATGACGTCTATTTTCTTAGACTTCATCGAGAATATTATGGAAGTCTTCATGGATGATTTTTCTGTTTACGGCACCGAGTTCGATTATTGCCTAGCAAATTTATCCAAGGTTTTAGAACGGTGTCATGACAATAATCTGACCCTGAATTGGGAAAAGTGTCATTTCATGGTGACAGAAGGGGTTGTGCTTGGCCTCGTTATCACCTCCAAGGGAATTGAGGTTGATAAATCCAAGGTCGAAGTTATTAAGAGTTTATCGCCTCCCACTAACCTTAAGGGCATCCGTGGTTTTCTAGGGCGCGCAGGTTTTTATCGCCGCTTTATAAAGGATTTTTCTAATATTGCTCGCCCTCTCACAGAGCTCCTCGCCAAGGACGCTCCTTTTGTGTTACTGACACATGTTTGCTAGCTTTTAACAGGTTAAAAGAAGCTCTCATCTCAGCCCTGATTATACAGCCGCCAGATTGGAATTTGCCGTTTGAACTTATGTGTGACGCTAGTGACTGATCACTCTGTATTTTACACCTTTTTTTGCATGTTTGCATGCCATTTAGATCGCTCAAATCGTATTTTTAACGTTTATTCGACAATATTGCGATGCTTTTCACGATTTGTTGTTTTTATCGTATTTCAGGAGATTTGGAGCGATTTGGAGTGATTCTGAGATGCACCCACTCCGGAGTGTCACCGACGACTCTCTTGAGGGGTATTCTGCGATTGGAGAGGAGTGGAAGAAGAAAGAACGTCGTAGGAGCGACGAGGAGGCAAAAATACGAAGAATGGGCATTTTCAGCATGCCACTCGGCCGAGTGAAGGAGTCACTCAGCCGAGCATAGACAGCCCGCTCGGCCGGCCAGATCGGACACGCAACAGAGCTAATTTCAGCGTGTACTCGGCCGAGCATCGCCATACCACTCGGCCGAGCACCGAGTCATCCCTCGCCCGAGTGGAGCCAAGACGACGGCAACAAAAAATGACCAACTCTCTGGAATCCGTCAGTCAGCCCCAAAGACCGGCTCGGCCGAGTGACGAACGACCGTCCGCCCGAGTGAAGAACGCCCATCGGTCGAGTGTAGAAAAGTCACTCGGCCGAGTGACTCCCAAGGAGACGACCCCCAAGACCCCCAACTCTCTGGAATCCGTCAGGGTCTCTCACTCGGCCGAGTGACATTTGTCACTCGGCCGAGTGAGCCGCGCTGCCTGTAGCGTAAACTGCGATTTTGAGGCTACACAGGGACATTTTCGTCAGGATTTTTTGGGCGATTTTGGGGGGTATTTAACCCCAGTTTTTAACCTAGTTTAGAGAGCTTTTTCAGAACTTTTTGCAGCCTTTTAGATTAACTTTTTAGGAATTAGATTTAGCTTTTAGGGAAGAGAGAAAAGTGTTATTTTGTTGGATGCTATTTTGCTCTTCATTGGTTTGTCTCTCTCTCCCTCAAAAACTCCATTTTTATTGATATTTTGAATATTGCTATGAATTCTATTGAATTTGATTGTGAATTTCTATTGCATTTTATTATGAATTGTGAGTAGTTCTATCGTCTTAGGGCGTAGGGATGAACCCTACGAACCCTATTTCTAATTTGTGATAAATTGGCGAAATTCTTGTTAAGATTGATTAGGGTTAGTTTGGGATTGATTTAATACGAATAGCCAGGGATTCATACCGATTGGGATTTGCAAGAGATTGGATCCCAAATTCGATATGAAGCCCTAGAAATTCGAATTGGGTTGCAATTGAATTTCTCCGGAATCGGTTTGCAAGAGATTGGACCGAAACTAAGGTTTTCGATTGCAATTCTATACCAATACCCGTTTGCAAGAGATTGGACGGGTAGGAACTATCCCAACCTAGGTCGTAGCTCGAGTTTGCACGAGAGTGGGCTCGAGATACGATTGAACGATGACGTTGTTCTTCACGCTAGTTTGCCTAGGTTAGGGTTTGCAAGAGATTGGACCCTACCCTAGGTTTGCTATAGACCGGCAATAGCGAGAGAGCATGAGCTTGGTTCTACATTTAGTTGCAACTAGTTCACCCGAATTTCAAGTCTAGCAATTGTTAAACCTACGAATCACAATGATGAGATACGGCGAGTAGCGGGGATTCCCTACCCCTAGGCGTCTCTATTAATTTGTTATTTCTTTTATTCAATTGAACGACTGTGACCGCATATTTGCGAATATTTCTCGACTATTCTTATAGCCAGGTGATTGAAGAAGACACTGTTATTAGGCCTCCCTGTGTTCGATACCCGCTCGCCGCTACACCGTGCGCTTGCGGTAAGACTACAGTGTCACCGTCCCGGGACGTGTATCCGGGGCGCGATCAAGTTTTTGGCACCGTTGCCGGGGAGGCAATAGTGTTTGATTCTACCTACCTAGCTATTTTTCTTTTTTCTATTATTTCTATTTTTATTTTGCCCTTCCGTTGTGCTAACTATTTCTTTGAAACTCTGTTTTCCCTTGCATGTACACGAGATCCTCGGCGAACCCCGAAGAAATACTATACGATCCGGAGATCGAGCGTACATTGAGGAGGATTCGAGCGGAGAGGAGACCCGTTGCGGAAGGAAATTTTATGACCCATCCTGAGACACCCGAAGAATTGGCAGAGCGAATGACGAGGGTTATTTCCATAAGAGATAGGCTTCGGCCCAAGACTTCTTCCACGACCTCGTCCATAGCCATGCCGGAGTTGGCGACCGACAAAAATTTCGAGTTGAAGACCGGATTGGTGGTCCTTATGCAACAAGATCCTTTTCATGGGAACTCCCATGAAAACCCTCATTACCACATCCAGCTCTTCCTATCAAAGTGTGCCACCTTCCAAATGCCGGGCGTCTCCGTAGATGCTATCAGACTGCGCCTCTTCCCTTTCACACTCAAGGACAATGCATTATATTGGTTGAGGACGCAAGCTGAAGGAATCTTCACCACTTGGGATGAATTGGCGAGTGCCTTCATCGACAAATTTTACTCGCCATCCAAGACGGTGAAGATAAGAAGTGCTCTCATGTCCTTCAAGCAAGGACCACAGGAGACTCTCTATGAGGCATGGGAGCGCTTTAAGGACTTGCAACATCAATGCCCCTATCATATCATTGAGGATTGGGAGCTTGTCCACAGTTTCTACAATGGACTCCAACCGGGCACGAAGCAGATTATCGATGCCACCGCAAATGGAGCCATTTTGTCAAAGACTCCCGATGAAGATTCGGCCTTGCTTGAGGAGATGGCCTCGAACAACCAACAGTGGGGTGACGAGCGAGGACACTCTTCGTCCTCCTTGAAGTCGTCTAGCATATATGAGGCCAAGGCCGTCACGGAGCTAGCCAACAAATTTGATTCTCTCCACAAGATAGTGGAGAGATTGGAGAAGTACATTACGGAGCCTCAAGGAGCCCCTTCTACATCCACGCCGACAAATCATATGAGCGATTGGCAAGACCAATCCCAAGCCATGTATGTAGGAGGAGAGCATGGAGAAGGAGCGTTGGAGAAAATTCAATATGTCGCGGGGAATTCTGGATATTGGGCCAATCCGGCCGCTAGAAACCATCCGGGTTTCTCATATGCCAATAATGATGGTGCATTGAACCCCCCGCAACAACAACCTCCTCAAGCTCGAGCTCCACCACCATAACCGAATTATCCACCAAGGGGGCCACCGCAACAAAACTTCCCACTGAGGCAACAAGTGGGACCTTATAGGCCACCGGGTATAATCAAGGGTGGAGAAATCCCAACCCTCCACAAGCTCAACAACGTTCGGATTTTGAAGCTAAGGTGGATGAGTTTATGGCGGAACAAAGAAAGATTAACGCCACTTTGAAGGCGGGACAAGACTCCCTCGCCACCGTCGTCGCTCAAATTGGGGAGCAACTTGCTTTGCTCAATAGAAACAACCAACAATTGCCGGCTCAACCCGAGCCGAATCCACGGGGCAACACCGGCCATATCAATGCGGTCGTTGCGGTTACAACAAGAGGAGGGAAGGATACCACTCCCCCCATGACCCAAATCAAGGAACCAGTGGTGGAGAATCTACAAGAGGGCGAGCCGACAATTGAAGTTGAAAAGGAGAAGGAGCCGTAAGGAGAAGTGAAATCTAGAATGGAGGAGCTTATTGATGAGCGCCGATTTATGCCACCGGTGCCCTTCCCTCAACGGCTAGCTAGAGCCAAGATGGAGAAACGGCTAGCCAAGTTTCTCGAGTATTTGAGAGGGGTGAGCCTCAATATCCCCTTCCTCGACGCTATAGTGAAAATCCCATCCTACGCCAAGTTCTTAAAGGACTTGATTACGGGAAGGAAGAGGAAGGAGAAGATCATGCTCGCGGAGGAAGGGACTTGGTTCACAAAGAGGGAAAAGGAGCCCGCCAAATTCAAAGATCCAGGGAGTTTCCGGATTCCTTGCACTCTAGGCGGCGTCCCCCTACAAAAAGCATTGGTAGATTTGGGGGCTAGTGTTATCCTCATGCCTCTCTCCATGTTCCAGAAGTTGAATACCGGCACGGATTTAAAGCCTACCGACATGCGGATTCAACTAGCGGACGGTCGGATTACGAGGCCGGTTGGGATCGCGGAGGACATCCCACTCCAAGTTCCGGGAGGCATATGTTTGCCATGCGATTTCGTGATAATGGACATCAAGGAGGAGGGCGATACATCGCTCATACTTGGACGCCCATTCCTCGCCACCGCCAGTGTCATCGTCGATGTGCGGGAGGGGACTCTTACCTTGAACGTCGGCAACATCGAAGTGGAGCTCCATATACCGAAGGCAATGAAGCACATGCCGTATCATGAGGAGCTAGATTACATGGACCTCCTCGACGAGGTCATCGAAGAGGCGATCCCCCGCTCCATCGGCGCACCCCACGAAGATAGTTTCGAAGAAGGCCTAGATTTGGCCGAGGAAGAGAAGATGGAGCACTCCCCCGATATCTCCATGGTGATTGATGATGGCGACGCTGATGTCGCAAGAATACGGGAGCTCTGCAAGCTGTCGAAGTTGAGGACTCCGAAGAAAGCTCCACCGTTACGACGATCGGTGTCACCGGCAAAGTCGAAGACCGGAACAAGCTCTAGCTTGGGGGAGCCACCCCCCAATATTGCCCGTGAAGAAGGGGCGCTGAGGAAGACCACACACCACCATGATCTAAATCCGAGCGGTCTTCCCAGTAAATTCGACGGGTGCATCTCATATGCACCCAACATCCCGCGCTAAATTGAAAATTTAAAGGGGTCAAGCTCAAGACCTTAAACGAGCGCTTGTCGGGAGGCAACCCGACGGTTATCACATTATTTATATTTTAGTTTTTATTTTTGTTTTAGACTTTATTAGTGTTTTTGAGTCGTTTGCCCGAAAAATTGTGACAACGGGTCCTATTTTCTTTGACAGGAGGAGGAGAAAAGAATATCTATCATATGGAGGATGACCGAGGCAAAGAAGAGCGCTCCAAGAATGCGCTCGAGGCTTAGGAGGAGGAAGAAACCACCTGGAGGAAGAAAAACAGAGAGTAGAGCCCAAACGGAGCACCAAAGCAGAAAACAAAGTATCACTCGGCTGAGCAGTATATGCTACTCGGCCGAGCAAGGACTCCGCTCGGCCGAGCGGAGCACGAACACGGGAAGTCTGCTGTACCCAACTCTATGTCTTTTTTGTGATTTCAGTATAAACTGCCACTCGGCCGAGTGTATTTCTTTGAGTGAAACTGATACCCTCCTAGGGCGAAAATTTCTGAGTAGCTTGTGCCACTCGGCCGAATGGATTTTTTCCACTCGGCCGAGGGTGGCAATGCCACTCGGCCGAGTCGTAAGCGGAGGGAGAAGATTTAAAAACTTTTTCGTTACGATCACTCGACCGAGTGACATAGTCACTCGGCCGAGTCGTAACTTCACTTATATATTGCGAATGGGCTCGGCGCAAATTTCCAAGCGCCTTATTCCCAAATCTCGCCCGAGCCCGCGCGACACTTCGACTCCCCTCGCCCGCGACTCATCTCACTCGCCCGATTCAAGCCGTCGCCGGCCCCGCTCTCCCGATTCAAGCCGCTGCCGGCCCCGCTCGCCCGACCGTCGTCGGCCGAGCGCCGACCGCCGACCCCCCATCGCCGACGACCCTCCTCGCCGCCGGCCAAGCTCCGGTGATCCCCTATTTCGCATAAAATCTCTTTTTCTCCCCATTTTTGACGATCCGAGTACCCATTGAGCCCCTAACTCAAATCGATTTCTTTACTTATCTGTTATACCCCATCTCCCCCATGTATTTTGAATTTTATACGCTGATATCATTGTTTGATGTGCAGGCCATCTTGGGGGAGCTTAGGGGAGCTTTCGGACGCGCTATTGGCTTCGTGGAGGCGGCGTCTTCGCACTTATCCGCTGTTTTGCTCTCGCGGCGTGTTCAGGTACCTTCGTTCCATTATTTTTGGCACGCCGCATTTTATATTAGTTGGGTGAGCACTCGGGGCACACATGCCGCCCCGTACACGGCCACACACTCGGGGAGCCTCCGCCAAGCGGAAGCGGCAGGATGAGCCCAGCCCCTCCCACGCTAGGGAGGACTCCCCTCCACCTTCACCACCTCACCCCACACAGCCACTTCTAGCTGACCCCATCCATCCGCAGCCACTTCCAGCCGATCCCGTTCACGCACAGCCACCACAGGCTCCAACCGTCGGGCCGCTGGGGATCACGTTCAGAGACGACGCACAGCGCATCCGATTTGAGCGTATCGCCCAGCGCCCGATAGTACCCTCCAGGTTCGCCCATTTAGTAGACCTAGACCGCCTGGGGGTACTTGAGGGGATGCTCACGTTGTACGACAACGTGGGTTGGCGAGATTTTTTGTCTGTGTCGGCGGATACCTACGTCCGTCCGACACTCGAGGTACTGAGCTCGATCGCCCGGACCGCTGAGGGATGCTCCTTTAGACTCATGGATCGAGAGTGTCAGATCACTCTCGATATGCTTAAAGAATGGTCGACTGTAAACAGGACATGCACATGTAAAACCTTCAGCAGGCGACTACTGCAGGGGATGAAATATAACAGAGAGTTGCACTCTTTCTCCATATAAGCATACAGGCGACTGATGTCAATAATACAGTCAACTGTAAAATAGTAAGGCGACTATAAAACCTTCATCAGTCATCTGCTGCAGGAAATGAAAAAAACAGAAAGAGGCGGAGATTGCACTTACGGTACTCAGACGACTGTTGACCAATCGACATGCGACTGTAAAAATACAGGCGACTGTAAACTGTGCAGCAGTCGACTGTTGCGTAAAGCTCAAGTAGAGTCAATGGAAATGTTGACTTGAGCAGTGCATATCAGTCGACTGTAGAAGGATCGATAGGCAGCTGGAAATCACCCAGTCAACTGTAAATCCCTCATTAGGCGACTGATGGAAAGCCAGAGACTCCAAATGAGTCATTGGTCAAGGTGAACCTATTTGGTTGGATTCTATGATAATCCTAAGGCTTACTAAGATGGTTAAATGCATATGCCTGTATGAGTAGACCATCTATCAAGGCATTACATTAACCTAGACATAAATGAGAGAGAAAGCAATAAAGGAAATATTACATGGATTACATTGCTTTCCTTAGAGTCTAAGTCTTCCATCATGAAGACTTGATGCTTTCCATCATCTCCAAGCTTTGGCACCCCTTGAGTCCAAGCTTTGGCTCTTCTCCACTTAAAGTCCATCCTTGCATCAAATGTTTAGTCTCCAAGAAGGATATTCTAGAAATGAAACTATGAGTCTAAGAGAAGAAAGTCATTAGCAACAACATAATGTTGCGATCATTATCAAAATAAGATTGGTATGAAACACCAATACTCAACATCAGACAATGTTGAGTCAGATGTCTGGTGCACCAGAGAGCTCTAGTGAAGGAGCGTTTGGGACTCATAGGGATGTCGTGACACAAAAGCGATGTTAGTTTCAGGATGGGATAGCTGCAGTGTGCAGTGAGGGATCTTAAGGTTGTGGAGTTTAGGTTATCCCATCGTGGTTCAGCTCCATGCGCAGCCCAGAATGTCTACCGGGAAGCATGTGGCTTCGGGGTATAGTGGCAGTCCTAAGGAGGATGTGTTGCTGAGCGCAAGGAGGAGTTGGGTATCGGGGTAGATCAGTTGCAGCACATTGATGCACACTCATGCATGAGGCATGGGTGGCATGGATTAAGGTGGACGAGACTTGGTTCGTCCAAGGGATCATCTGAAGTGTGCAGACCCAGCGACTCAGATATGACTAGGAGTTGTGGATCTCACAGAGATCGTGGTACTATGGTGAAGTCTAATTGGATAATTAAATTCAAAGGCGGAGAGTTGAGGTCGTCGAAGCCAGATGAAGATGTTGCTCTCAGTTCATGTTTGGGGAAGGTGGTGCCCAGTGCATCCTCATAATGTAGAGGTGGATCAACTCAGGTGACTACTATGGAGTGCAGAAATGGATTGACTACGGGTACTTTGGGAGACACAGGCTTGGAGTTAGTTCAGTCGATGATGGAGCATGAGGCTGTAATGTCAACCTCAAAGAGATAGATCACCACAAGTATGGTGGCGAGCATGGTTCCGTTCTTTGAGCTCAAGAGGTGTTTGGGCTCGAAAGGTCTCTAAGAGTGTTGATGCACCGAAGGGCGCAGTTCTCGATGATATGTTAGTTTTTCTTCATCATATGGAGAGGTCAGGAATCTGGGTAGAGCCTTGAAGAGCCTATGATGACAAGGTTCCTTGGAAGAAATTTCAAGCAATGTAGAGGTTTTTGATATTTGCTTCAAATTTGTAGTTTGGGTATTGACACGACCGTGCCACAGTTAGCACGGACGTGCCTTATTTTACAAAGACTGTGAAGTTCTAGACAGACTGTGACATGGCCGTGCTGCATGTCATGTCACCAGAAATAAAGAGTCGGTAGTTTTTTCTTGCATGCCAAACATGGCCATGCCGCTTTCTAGCATGGCTGTGTCGCCAATAGTCGGCCCAAATACATGTTTTATGTTAGGGTTTTGATCTAAAACCTAATCTAATCGGACTGCTGAGATTTCACAGGACCCATGGGACTATTTAAACCCTTCCTATTGTTTATTTTGAAGAGCGTGCTTGCCGTCCTCAAGTTTCTTCTTTCTCGCGCATCTTGGAGTTTTGGGACATGTTTTGGTGAGTGACTTTTTGAGATTTCTTTGTGAAATTCATTGTAATCTTCTTCTTGTTATCTCTCTTTTCGGGTTGAGGGGTTATAAGTAATAGCTTTTATTTTCTTCTCTTTTGGTGATATTTGATATCTCCAATGGGTTTTGTGAGAAGAGTTTGAACTCTTAGCTTGTAGTTAATGGTGATCTGTTTTGTTGAAGAGGATTGAAGTAGTCGGTGTAATTATCTTCGATGTTATAGTGGAAACTGTCATCGGGAAGATGGACGAAGGCATCGTTAGCAGGCCGAACCAGTGCAAGCTCTGTGTCTCTTGACTTGTTGCTTTCTTGCTTTTGTTACTTTTCGTATTGCGTGTTTTGGTTAGATATTGTGCTATTATGATGTATCTCTGAAAGATCGCGACATAGCGATTGTTGGGTATCTATCTGCTGAGGGGCTGCTTCCGTTGTCAATTGATTATTCGTGTCATTTCCTAACATATATGTATATATCCCATTGACCTGTCAGAGACCCAAATAAGAGTGACTCTAATAGAGTTCAGTTTCAATGTATAAAGATGATAATACATTGGTTGTAATTATAGTGTGCATGTGCGTGTGTGTGTATGTATTGTTACAAGAAACAAATCTCAATCTAACCCTAGATACAACAATCCTAATTTTCTCCATCATACACGTGATTCGTGGCAAGGAACATTGACTTGATCACTATAGGACATTTTGCTAGGACTCACCCTCACATCCTTTAACATTTCTTGTCTCGTATGCACAAGTTACATGTAGGAGTGTAATGTATTTTCATATTCATGCAACATGGATCCTTGTAAGTTTAAATTTATAGTTCTGTAATAGAAAATGTGAAGTTGTAACAAGTTGTATTGATGTAGATTTATAGTATAGATATTATATAAATAAACATAAATAAAATAGAATAATGGGTATGATGTCGTAGGAGAAAACTTCTATTTTAAATGGTATTCAAAATATAGAATTGTAGCCAATTTTTTGTGGAGTATCAAAATATATGACATTCCGTAAAATCTAAATGTACATAAATTTTTTTTGGATTTTTGAACCAATTTTCAATCCATTAAGTGGTTTCAAAATTCATGAATTTTGAATAGAATTATTTTCATATTTAATCACAAAAAAGAGAAGAACATACCAAGTTCATTAGTATATTAAAATTTTACAACTTGCTGAGGAAATATTATGTTGGACTAATATAACAAAAACTTCCTCATATAAGCACTAATCAAAATTAGTTCTAAACAAAAAATAAATTTATACATACGAGGAGCGAAAGAGTATTTAGAAATAGATAAATCATTTGGACTTGGTATGTATTTTACAAATACAATGAGGGAAAGTGTATTTCAACCAATTTTCTAAATGTACATAAAATTGACAATAATATTTAGAAATAGATAAATCATTTGCAGATGTTCAAGCAAGATAAATACTTTAACATACTGTGAAGGTGGTGAAATTTCATTTTAATAATTTTTTTGATTGGGTTTCTGCTGTTCTTTTACTTTAAGATGTCGAACTTTGAATATATTTACATACGGATATCCAAACAATCCCCCTTTCATATAAAGATCCACAAGATCTCCCTATTAGTGTTATAAATCACTAGTATTTTCTTTCACTTTCATGTAGGTCTAGCAATAGAAATAGCTACAGTTGTAAGATTTTTTGTTTTGTGATTTTGTGATTTCTTTGTTTCGCATATTACTTTGTATCTTTATTTTGGCTCCACAAGGTGATTCATTGTATTTTTTTCTGTTGGTATATTAGTGTTAATAGGATTGATTTTAATTATTTCCTTACAAATTTTAAGCTCATTTCTAGTGCATCAATATTAAATGTCATTTATTTAATCTGTTGTTTTTGGTTTTCATGGATAAAGCCCACATGTTGTGCCTAGAGATTGGCAATCACAGCTTGTGTCTGTCTGGTCATAAGCACCTAATTCTTTGAGGCGTGCTATCTGCACCGCATAGTCTGCGGTGCAGACACTGAAAATTTTAGAGATGAAATGGCTCATCAAACCGTCACTTCGAATGAGTGGGCCCCACAGAATAGCTCGAGTTATCAGGTGAATTTGTTAAGATAGTATGAAATCAAATAAAAAATGTGAATGGACAACTCGCTTTCTAAAGGACAGATCCATGACTTACAATGGTGTTCTCTCTCACATTGAAATTATGCACTGACCGATTTTTATTTTACTTAAAATAATCTATCTCTCCACTTATCTCCTTCGTTCTCACATGTTCTCACCTTTGTTCTTCCAACGTTCTCTCTTCGTAGCGACAGAGGCAGTGCCAGGCAGTCGTTTGCGGGCTCAATGAGGCGGCGACGGTTTGGCCGAAGGCATGTGACGCGATGGCCAACTCGACGGAAGTTCACAGCGACAGAGGGGCTCTGGTGGCTGTGTGTGCTTGGGCTTCGAGCAAGTCGACAGCAGTCAGGGGTAGCGACGACGGAGACGTCGACTCGGGGAGGCTAAGAGCACGGAGGATGGACTCGGGACGTCGGTGGTTCGTCAACGGACTGTAGTGGTGCTGTGAAATAGTTCGAGGGTGTCGTTGGCTTGCGGTGTTGCTCCGTGGGCCATGGCGGAGGTGTCATTGTAGCGGAGAAGTTTCATATTCTTCTGTATTGTTCTCTTAATGTGTTGGCAGCGTTGTCATTGTTCTTTGGTAGATTCCGTATGAGATGCCCCATTTGTACAAGGCGACAATGTCCTTGTGAGCATAAATCTTTTCCTTTTATACAAGAAGGGAGTCACATGCCCGAACCAATCATATGCAAATATGTTAATTTCAAGTCAGCATGCCATAAGACAGGATGCACTTGAGAGTCTTTCCTCAAAAGTTTTGCATCCTCATTATTGAATCTTAAAAAACAAAATTCTTTGATAAAAAGGTCACTGTCTGGCTATGCTTATATCACAAAAATACATTCATAAACAACACTCAATTCATAGACATAGTTAGGGGAATTTGTAGATCTTCCACTTTGACGTCAAAAAAATTTAGAATTCATTATAGTACATCGATGTTTCTTTGTCGTAGAGTTATTATTGAATGATTTGAAATTATAAAAATACTTATATATGCATGAAGCATTTTGCAAAGCATTTAGCCTATCGTATTAATAGTTTCTTTACATTGCTGGATAACCAACATTGATCCGTCAATCATAAAATCTGGTGACGCTAGAAGATCTCCGATTGATCCCAACTCTGGACACTCTGCCCAATTGCTCATCCCTTCTATGAGTTGCACCGCCGACCCTTGTATTTGTCTCCCCATAATGTATAATGAGTACATTTCTTTCATCGATGATAATGATTCAATCAACTCTACCGAATTTTGAACCATCCTCTCATCGTAACTTACAATCCCTGTTATTACAAATCTGCAATTACAAATCTCAAGATTAATTCAGTTTGATGGAAAATCTTGTGATTGATTTGGCCTTATAACTTTTAAAATATTCTACGTTTAAAGATAAAATTCTTCTCACTAATGTGAATTTTTATATGTTTTAGATCTATTGTCATTTATAATGACTTGTATGCATTAAGTATATTTATAAATTACTAAACCTTTTGTTATATATGCATCATTTGTGTTAAAGTAATGAATAAAGCCAAAATCTTGCTCACCTGTTATAGAAATTTGACATGAAAGTCCCATCAAAGTCTTCTTGTTTTATGTCCATTTCCACGCAGTTGCTTGTACAAGATATATTATTTGTGAAACAATGGAATCCACCTACTTTTAGTGTTGGTATAAACCTCACCATGGTAAGGTTGACATAAGAGTTCAGTGCAAGTTTCCCTGCATAAGCTGCTGCCTCTCGATCATCTGGGCCTCCAAGAAATAGAACCACCACATTAAGTTTCATCTCTTCTTCTGAAGGTAATGATAAGCTCATCTTATTACAAAGTGACCCTCCCCATCTCTTGTCCATCCCACGATCAACTAAAATGCCAACAGAACATGGCACATGATGTAGCACATTAATATTAAATTGTCTGATATCCTCCTTTCCTATCCCCATTTTCCCATCAAACCTTTGCTTTCGATGAAAAGGAATGATGGCTAAGGATGCATGTATGTCTTGCACACCATTTTGTAAGTCCTTATGCATGCTATTAAAGTAGGAGATGCCATTGAGTTGGTGAAGATTAATGCTAGTCTGTCTAACAAATATGTCAATCATAGAACTAACTTGGTGCGACTGATTGCTACCCATATCATTGTCAACATCACTATCTTGAAGCTGGTGGTAGAGCATGGTGCTGGTCGCAGTTCCTTTTAGCTCTATGAGATGAAGAATATATGGGATAAGATGGCAATCAGTGGAGCCATTTGTGATCTCAATGAGATCAAGGATTATAGGGAGGTCACTAGGAGAGTGGACGCAAGCTATTATGCGAAGCTCACTCTCATCGAGTCGTTCAAGGCTTCTAAAGTTGTACTGAATTGTTCCTCGCTTTTGTCGCACAATGTATGTTATGGCATGGCAGGCTATAATGTTATTCAAGAATAAAGATATAAGGAGGGCCATGTTGGTTTCGTGATTCCATATCTGCATTGCAAGAACATCAACAAATATTTAATATATGCATGCACAAACATTCTTTCATGCTAGTATATATTCTAGACAACATAATATTGACAAAAGATTTGCCATTGGAATATGACCAATGTGATATCCCTAACTAATTTTTCAATGGTTAGGAATCAATGCAACATGTACTAATTATATTTTCTTTGGTAGGGGCTTATAATATTCATTTTTCTTATCAAAATAAACTTATATATGATAATTTGTTAGATTGATTGAATTGTCTATAAAACTGAGAGGAATTACTATGAGTACTCACCCCATACTTTAAACCCAAACTGATGATCATGAGATTAACATGTCCTCTAACATTCAATAAAAAGGAAAGAACCATCCCCTCACGCATTGTCATGCCAAGGTACTTAGCTCCAGCAATCATGCCACCAATCTTTCCGAGCATGCCAAAGAGTACCACTGTAGTTGTCACAATGAACACATCCTTAAATATCAACATGTTGATATCCACTTTAAGTGCTGCAACTCCAAAATATATAGGTAATATGAGGTTGTAGACTATTTGTGAGAGCTGCTCAATAAGTGTCCTTGATGTTGGGCCATCCTTCGGAATTACCAACCCAAAAATGAAAGCACCTATCATGGGATCATAGCTTAAAAAAGATGTAACCAGTGACATTGCAAACACAATCAATAGCAAGTAGAACACAACTTCAATTCCGACAACATGCTTATGCCCATTTTGTTTATTCACTCGCTTGATAGTGACTCTTATTAAAAATAAAATTATGATCCACATCATAAGACCTAATATTCCTGAAATAAGTCTCTCTGCCAAGTTTCTTTTTTGCTTATTCTTCTCAATGCCAATAAAGCCAAGAAATCCTAGAATGGATAGGCACAAGACATCTGTGATGAGAGCCACTGAGATGGCCACCCTTCCAATCATGGTCATAGAGAGCTTAAGCTCATTAATAACTCGAATAAGGGTTGGGGATGATGTGTTGAAGAGCATGAGGAAGATGGCTAAGAAGAATACAATTTTATCATTGTTCTTGCTAGCAAAGTGGTAGAGGATGAAGCAAACCAAATGGCTGAATAGCATGTATGCTATTACATTACCAACAACAATGGCTAATGTAACACGAATCGTGCGTCGGAGGTAAGAGATGTCGATTTCAAGACCAGCTAAGAACATAAAAAAGATACTGACAGTTGATGCAATATATTCAAGCTGTGTCTTATCCTCATTTAATAAGTTAAAATAGCCAAGGATGCTCGGTCCAAGAAAGAATCCGACCTGCAAGTAATTATATGAAAAAGAGGTTATGCATTTGTATATTATTATTTTACAAGATAGTTTTAAGAAAGATGGGAAACATGAAATGAATTCTTACAAGCATCTGGGAGATAATTCTTGGTTGTCCAAAGTGTTTTAGGACCAAGTGCAGAAGGTGGGAAAGAGCTATAAGTAAGAATATAGTGACGAAGGTACAAAAGATCAATGCAGCAGTGAAGTTACCACAAGGTCCACTGTCGGGTTTACTAGGAATATATTTTTGAGCAAAGTTAAAGAGTATAGAGGGGTTCTGGTGATCCATTTTGCTTGATTTCCTTTTCTTCTCCTTAATTAATTGAAGAAGGAGAAGAAAAGAAGAAGGAAAGCAAAATGATGAGAAATACAAGATAAAGGATTGCCTTTATATATTTTCTCTTCGCATCGTTGGCTCGAGGGAACAAGTTAATGATGGCAATGTTATTAGCTGGAAGTGAATGAAACCAGCTAATGTTGCTATATTACAAATATATAGTTAAGTTTTAGTTGATATATTTATGTATAATACCTATATTAATATGTTTTTACAATTTAAGGGTATTTTCATTTAGATAATAGTAATATGCTTGTTTCCATATTATTCACTTCCCTTAAAAAGAGGACTTTTTAAGGGGTCAAGAAAGTTACAATTCACATGGAAATACTCCATTAGATTTTAGTTTAGAAAGATTGAAAGAGCATTTACCATCAAAGTTTATAATAAATAGTAGCTACGACCTTTTTAATGTATTTTCTCTTACTTTTAGACGGTATCTTAACAATTATAGTTGTAGCTTCTCTAAAACATAATACCTTACTCTTTCCTTTATTTCATGCAATAATGTGTCTTATTATTCTTAATTTTTTATTCATATTATTCTTATTATATATATATGTGTGTGTATCGGGGTCTTTTCTCACCGTAGGATGATAGTTCGTAGGTCCGAGGGTCGTCGATGTCCTGAGAGATGGGGAAGGCCTTCGAGGTCGATCAACCGAGTGTTCACTTAAGCGGGAACGTGTGGGTCCGAGCGTCGATGCATCGAATGGTAGCTTTGGCTGGTTGACAGCCTCCGGGATTGGTCAGTTGAACGGGCTCTGGCACGATGGCATTTGGATCCGAGCGATGGGACGCCGAAGGGTAGCTTCGGCGAGGTGACGTCTCTTTGATTCTGTAAAACGAAGAACTCGTCGGGGGGTCGGACCTTGGTCTGACCAAGTCCCCTTCGATGCTTAAGTCAGATCTTGTCTAAAGGCTGCTTGGTGAGACGAGTATGGTTCATAGGGAGACCAATATGTGAATCCTCAGGCCGAGCTGTGTAGGAGAAATGTAAGGTGGAAGAATGTCTGAGGGGGTTTGGTATACCTGGGTGTCAAGTCTCCAAGATTTTGTCCTTTACGTTCTGTTCTTCGGGTCTCTTATAGAAGTCCACATGTTAACCCCTATATGGTGTTTATCATTCCTCCATCTGTGCCCACCCGCATTGATGGTCCCTTCAATGGTAATCAAGGTGGACGCAATCTGGGGAGCGGTTTCTCCCTTCGAGCGGGGTTAACTGTCTGTCGAATAGGGGTCTTGGGCCGCTGCATCTCGACCCGCTTCTGGGCCCCCTTTGGGCCTGAGCCCGGTGCAGTTCTGGGCCTAGCGATCGGTTTGCCTTTCTTCAGCCCATTCGGGGGTTGTATCAATTGGCCCCATCGATCGAGCCATTCGGCTTGTGGCGGTTTAGTCCGAGGGATGTGATACAGGTGGATTTGACAGGTGCGACATTCGAGACGATGCATTAAATAAGAGTCACCATGGTATAGGGCACTAAGAATTCTCTTGCCCCTTGGGTGCAGGATTAGGAGAGTCGCCCTCTATGGGATGTTGACATGTACACGGGAACGAATGGTCGGAGATGACGGAGGGAATCTAGAGATGGTTGTATAAATGGAGGTCGTTACCTTCTGGGTGATGGTTCTGCCCCTTCAGCGTCGCTTTCCCCTTCGTCTTTTTCGTGCTCGCCATCGAGGTGGTCCTTCACCATGTGTTCTTTGTCTTCCTCCTCTACTCATGGGGCGAGCCAGTCGGTATTCGGGCCTGGCTACACGGGAGGGGGGATGGTGGCTTCAGCTGCCCCGGGTGCCTTGCTTCCTAGTGCTGGGGTTGAGATCCATATGGCTGGGGGCTATCCTTTCGACGTGCCCACAGATGTGATAGGGCAGCCGTTGGTGGCTTGCGCTACCTCCCGTGGGGGAGCTTTGTTCTTCGTTCCTTCTTCCCCCTCATCGCGTCAGGAGCCCCTCGATGAATGAGAGGATCTACTTCACCGACCATTGTGAGGTCGGGGTGTATGTGAATAGCTTTTTGTTCGGGTTGCAGTTCCCCTATCATCCCTTCGTGGCCGCATTCATGTTTGCATTTGGACTCACCCTTTGTCAGTTCAGCCCCAATGCCATCGGGTCCCTGGTGGGGTTTCTCGTGTTATGTATGCTCAGGGAGTTGAGCCGACCCTGCCCCTCTTCTGCCACTTTTACCGTCTGTGCCACCACAAGTTGGGTGCCTGGCTTTACATCACCGCTCGAAAGGGTAGGAATTTAGTATCAGGGCTGCCATCCTCTGTGAAGCATTGGAAAGAGGACTATGTGTTCGTGACCCTCCTTGAGGAAATAGATTTCCCAGTTCATTGGGGCAGTCCTCACTCGCTAACTTTGGAGGGAAGGAGCCTCACTGTTGCGGATCTCGGGGCGATCGATAAATTGTCCGTGGTCCCTGTTAGCAAGCGACAAATCAAGGTCATCTTCATGGATCATGTCCTGAGGAGGGCCGTGTGGCCTACTGGTAAGTCTCCTTTTCTTAGGTCCATCTCTTCCCTTAACCCTTGGTCATTTCGTCACCTCTTCCTTGTCAGATGGGGTCGCTTGAGGTTCATCTCCTCATGTCATACCGATTTTTCTTCCTGTGCCCAGCCCGAGGAGAGGTAATCATGTCCTGGATGTTCACCCAAAGTAGCTAGGTGGGTCATCCTAGGCTGGGATAGGCATGCCTGGTGGTGGTGAGAGGAGGACTAGGGAGAGCTTGTCGCTGGATCAATGGATAGTAGAGAGGAAGAAGGCAAAGGTTCTTACCCTAGGCGGGGTTCTTGCCAGGGTCGTCACAGTCTCCAGGGCTCCCTTGTCCCCCTCACACTCTCAGCACTATGAGGACAATGGCCTTAGGGTGGCTTCTCTCCAATCTACCCATGTTCGCTTCCCGCAGATTATGAGCGGACCTTGGGCGTTTCTATGTCATCCGAGGCCTATCTTCCACGGTTGAAGAGTGAGCAGTTCTGCCCTTGCTTTCTGGTGGGATTAAAGGAGTCTGTCTTCACTGATTGCATTATTGCTACTCAGCTGGCTGAGAACTCCTGCCTGCCCCAGGACTGGTCCATGCTGGATGGGGTGAAGGGCGACAGGCTGGCTACCTTTGTAGTGCTCTATGGTCAGCAGGTAAGGTTACGTGCAACCTTGTGTGTATACTTTGTTGGACGCCCTTAACCCTTGACTTTTTCCCTGGTGCTCTTGTCCTCGGTTGGTCTGTCGCTTTGGCGCCAGTCCGTGGCGCTCGTCGATGTGGAGGTGAGCCTCGCTTGAAAGCATGCAACAGTCGAGGCCGCTGATCAGGAAGCTGATCAGGAGGCACAGGTTCGTGCGAGGTCGATGGAAACCTGGATCTCCAATATTTCGGCCGAGTTCGAGAAGTTAGACACCACGAGGGCCATGGCACTGGCCGATAAATCCAAAGCTGGGAAGAGGGCTGCCCTAGCGGTAACGCTTGCATGGGTCGATGTTGAGGAGGAGGACAACCTTAAGGATCTCGAGTAGTTGTTGGGGCGTCGGAGTTGCAGGAGGCTGCACTTAAGGTAGAACTTGCTGAGGTGGCACGAGCGAGTAGGGAACTTCAGGGCCATATCAGCATACTCGAGGCTCGGGTCAAAGAGCTGGAGAAGGTAAACCCTACTCAGATAGCGCAAGAGGCCATGATGGAATATTTCGAGACCTTCATTGCCATGTGGATGTCCAAAGCGTACGAGGAGGGATTCCTCCATTACCGACGTGTGATTGAGTGCAAGTTCCCCGGATCGGGGATCGCTTTTGAGAAGCTGTAAATGATTCCTGGGGGATGTCGAGGCTGCCAACGTTGTCCAACCAGGAAATGTTTCTGAGGTCATCACAGTCGACCATCCTGAAGTAGTGGCTTAATCTTTTTCTTTTTTTTGCATCTCGCCTTTCCCCCTTTTTACAACTCTTGTAAACAGTTTCTCGGCCCTGGCTGGTTTTTATAATCTGTTTGTTGATGGTCTATCGTTGTTACCCCCTCCTTCGTTCCTGGTTGGCCTTTATTGTTAGGTAGCCAGGTTCGAGGGAAATTACCAAATGCCAGATGGTTAGCCTGCTGGCGGAGTTGGCCCTATCTCTACGGTCGATTAATGATCGGCTTGCTGGGGGTTGCACCCATCCTTACGGTCGACCGAACGGTCGAATTGTTGGGGCGGTCGCCCCATCCTTAATGTCGACAACTGATCGACCTGCTGGGGGAGTTGCCCCCAGCCTTACAGTCGATCGATTGATTGGCCTGCAAGCAAATTGCCCCAGCCTTACGGTCGATAGGACAGTCGGCCTGCTGGGAAAGCCACCTCCAGTCTTACGGCCGATCGAACAATCGGCCTGCTTGGAGAGTTGCCCCCAGCCTTACGATCGATGGGTGATCGGACCGCTGGGGGAGTTTCCCCCAGCGTTAAGATCGACAGGTCGATCGGCATGTTGGGGGAGATACCTACATCTTATGGTTGATCGAATGATCGACCTGCTGGGAGAGTTGCCCCAGCCTTACGGTAAATAGGTGATCAGCCTGCTGGGGGAGTTGCCCCCAGCCTTACGGTCGACAGATCGGGCGGCCTGCTGGGGGAGCTACCCCCAGACTTACGGCTGATCGAATGATCGATTTACTAGGGGAGTTGCCCCAGCCTTACGTTCAAATAGGTGATCGGCCTGCTAGCGGAGTTGTCCCTAGCCTTATGGTCGACAGGTCGATCGATCTATTGGGGAGTTACCCCCTAGTCTTATGGCCGATCGAATGATCCGCCTGCTAGGGGAGTTTCCCCCAGCTTTACGGTCGATAGATAATTAGCCTGTTGGGCGAGTTGCCTCCAGCATTACGGTGGACAGATCGTGCGGCCTACTGGGGGAGCTACCCCCAGACTATGGCCGATCAAATGATCGACCTACTGGGGGAGTTTTCCTAGACTTACGGTCGACAGGTGATCGGCCTGCTGGTGGAGTTGACCCCAGCCTTACCATCGACAGGTCGATCGACCTGTTGGGGAGCTACCCCTAGGATTTTGGCCAATCGAATGATCGACCAGTTGGGGGAGCTACCCCCAGCATTAGGGCCGATCGAATGATCGTCCTGCTGGAGGAGTTACGCCCAGCCTTACGGCTGACAGAATGATCGGCTAGCTGGGGGAGTTGCCCCAGCATTACGGTCAAGGCTAGGTTGTCGCATGAGTTTTAGGATGTATGGGCTACTAAAGACTTCTTTGTTCGGAATATTTTTCCTTTTGGTACAATGTTTATGAAGGGTTCGTACATTCTTTGCCTCACTCGTAGTATTTGCGCAAGTGTTCCCCATTCTAGGTGTGAGTGAGTGTTTTCCCTTCTAGGGGCGAGAGTCAGTAGGTAGCCGAGCCAAGGACTTCCATAATCTTATAGGGTCATTTCCACTTTACAACGATTTTTTCCAAGCATGCGATCTCTAGATTGAAGATAGCCTTCCTTAAGACCAGTTCTACTTGATGGAAGCCTCTCCCTTTGACCCGGGAGTTGTAATAGTGGGCCACTCGTTGCTTCTGTCAGATGATGGAGGCTAGGGCCCTGATCGCACCGCTCGTCCATAAGCTATAGGTTGATTTCTAGGCCTTCCGCATTTTTTTCTTCGTCTAAGTGTCTGAGGCAAAGTGACTCCTCGCCTACTTCAACAGGAATGACTGCCACGGTTCCGTAGGCGAGTATGAAGGGCATCCCCCCTATTCCTTCCTTGTGGGTCATTCTATATGACCAGAGTATTCCAGGGAGTTAATCCGACCAAGCTCCGTACGGCTCCCCCAGTTTTTTACGAAGCGGTTCGAGGATGCACTTGTTGGCGGACTCTGCCATCTCGTTAGTCTGGGGGTGGGCGACGAAGGCGAATATGAACTTGATCTTCCAATCTGCACAGGACTCTTTGAACCCCGAGCTATCGAATTGCTTCCCATTTTCGGTGACGATGTGTCGAGGGATCACGAATATGCAGATGATGGACTTCCATACGAAGCTCTTTACCTTTTTCCAGGTGATGATGATGGCCAAGGTTTGACCTCGATCTATTTCATGAAGTAGTCCATCGCCACGATCAGTAACTTCCTTTGCCCGCTTATGGGGGCAAATGGACCGAGAATGTCCATCCCCTATTTGGCAAAGGGGATGGGGCTAATTATTGGTACGATCTCGGCCGACGGTGACGAGCTGAGGTTTGCGAACCTCTGGCACTCCGAGCACTTCAGGACGTACTCCAATGAGTCATCAACCAAAGTTGGCCAGTGGTACCACTGCCTTAGGATCTTCAGCGCGATCGTCTTGCCCCCGTGGTGGTTTCCATAGAGCCCTTCGTGGATATCCCGGATGACGTAGTCTGCCTCCCGTGGTCTGAGGCATTTGAAGTAGGGGATGACATCTGTCCTTGTCTAGCATCTCTTGTATAGTACTCCTTCATGGAGCACGTACCTAAGGGCTCTTCGCTCCAGCGTTCAGTGCTCCTCTAGGTCAATGGGGACCTCGTCAATGGCAAGGAACTGAATGATCCGGTCCACCAAGTATGTCTCTATCAATGTTCATCATTTCCTCTCCTCTCATGCTAGGGTTTGGAGGTTATCGACGTATATAACTCGACGTAGAGAGGAAGAAGCCAATTTGGAGCGGGCGTTAGCACAAGCATTTTCTGACATTGGCCTGTTGAGGGTTTCGACATGTCTGAACTTGGGCAGTTTGAACTTGGCTGAGGCAAGGTAGCGTTGCATCGTCTCATCTCGAGATATCTTGTAGTTGGCTGATTATGAGTCTGGAGCCGCTGAGGAGGCATACTGTGTTCGCGCCCGAGCCCGAGCCAGCTTCACGCCATTGATGGCATCCTCGTACTCTGCCACATTGTTGGTGGCCAGGAATTTGAACCGAAGGGTGTATTTGATGTGTTCATATTTTCTATCTTATCATAGCATCATTTCATTGCATTTCTTATCACATCCACATACAAATCCTGTATTTTCTTACGATACTGCACTTTTAACGTCGTATTCGAGTTTCGTAAAGCTTTGTGGATTTTTAGGGATTTTGGAGCGATTTAGAGCCATTTTGGGATATGGACACATCCAGCACGTCCGTGAGTCTGTTGGCGAGGCTCTACAGGAGTTCGCCAAGGTTTGAAAGCATATGGGAGAAGAAGAGGAGAAGCTAGCAAGAGAAAGGAGTCAATATAGATCTTTTCCAGGCGACTCGACCGAGTAGCATAAGCTGCTCGGTTGAGCTGATACACGAGCCCAGTAGAAAAGAGAATGCGCATCCTACTTGACTGAGCAGAGTGGAAACTTGGCCCGAGTTGTTCCTATTTTCGAGCTCCATCCCACAAACATCATACTCGACCGAGCATGACCTACTCGACCGAGCCAGCAAACGACTCGACCGAGCAAGGCCTACTCGGGCCGAGTAGGCAGAGCGACACTTTGGAAAGAGAGCTCCGATTTACTGACAGCTCGACCGAGTAGGCGAGCTACTCGACCGAGTAGCCTAGACCCCTTCACATAGCCAAGAGCAGCTAAGGCACCTGCTCGACCAAGCAGGCGTCTACTCGACCGAGTAGCCGGCTCGGTCGGCGACATGTGGGCCCCCAAACTTCAGATTTTGAGATTTTTCGTGATGGCCCCACTTTGATGTATTAGAGCGAATTTGACTGACGTCTTTAGGGGGTGATTCATTATGTTTCTAATGAAGCTTAAGAGTGAGATCTAAAAATGATGGTATTCTAGATCTAGGTATTGGGAATTGAGCCGTTCTAGGCTAAAGATTATATTTGTATTATCTCTTGCATCCTGGAATCCACGGAAGTTCTTTGGATCTATATTGGCTATCGTTCTTTCTCGTTTTCGATACGTAAGATCTTTAATTCTCGCTCGATTCAATTGCTACGATGTTTTCTATGGTAAAAACTATATTTTAATTTGTCGTAATTGCTATGTGTGAGTAGTCTTCCCTAGGGCTGATGGGTTAGCCCTACGACTCTAGGAAAGAGATGTAGATCTGGATTTCTAGGTTGTGTTGGGAATAAAGGGGGAGTATTTCGGTCGATCCATCCAAATCCCTAGGAGAACTCGTACTGAGATCATGCCCATGGTCGGTGGAATTGATGAGCTTAAGGAGTATCTTCGGGATTTAAATAGGGAATTAGTGGATTTCCTCAAGGCTCGTGACCATGCCCAGCTTGTGCCTTGAGGGGATCCACAGACGAACTATATCACTACGTTAACGGCTACCGCCATTGTGTCAATGAGAGCCACCGAAATACCTCGAAGCTCTAACCCACGAGAGTGGTATGAGCTTAGAGATCAACCCCTAAACACAATGCAATGTAAGAATTGTTGAGTATTGATTTCCCGGTTTTGGTTTGATGATGAACAAACATAAATATCGTGAACTAACTCGTTGTGAGCGCAGTTATGGAGATCGTCGCCAAAATTCTATGAACATCAAAAGCGACGTCTCAAGACTTCTCAAAGCGCGTGATCGTGTGCTTGAAGCTTCGTTGAAGCTCAAGGACCATTATTGAAGTTAAGAAGATTCGATCGAAGCTTTTGAAGACAGTTCGTCAAGTTTTATTTATAGTCTTCTAGCTTCGTTTCGTAGATTGTTAAGCCTTGAGTAGGTCTTACGTTTTAATCTTCATAACGCTCATATCTTAGAGCTAGGATCATATTAGAAGCCCATAGAAACTTTCCTGAAGCTTCGCGCTTCATTTCACGGCTTCTTGTGCATCTTAGTTGGTTCAAGAAGAAGAACCAACCGACTAGATGGCAATCTAGTCGGTCGACAATCCTTCTTGAACCGACTAGATATCCTTGACTAAATTCAGCTCATTCACTGTTTACTGTTAGTCGGTCTAAGAAGGTTCACCGACCGACTAGTTTTCAAACTAGTCGGTTTGGAATCCTTCTTAGACCGACTAGTTGGGTATTCAGTTTTTCAGCCTGAGCTACTGTTTATCATTAGTCGGTCAAAGAACAATTGTCGACCGACTAATTGAGAAACTAGTCGGTTGGAATTTGTTCTTAAACCGACTAGTGCTACTTGTATTCAGCCTATTTGATTTCATCTTTTAGTCGGTCAAAGAACACTCACCGACCGACTAGTTGTGAAACTAGTCGGTTGGCAAGTCTTCTTAGACCGACTAGTTCTATATTGTCTGAACTTTTTCTTTTGGCTGTTCTCCAGTTAGACGGTTCATGTTGAATCACCGACCGACTAGTTGAGTTGAGAAACTAGTCGGTCAGTGATCCTTCTTTGACCGACTAGACTGCTTCAGAATAGAGCCATTGGAGCATTAAATGCCACGATTTTTGCTCTCTCTTTACTCTATCCTATTTATACTTGAAGGGCTTCTTGCTAAGCATTCAAGGCTGATATTAATTGCATTTTAAAGAATCAAAGAGAAGCATTTTATTCTCATTTTCCAAGCTTTCATTTCTCACAAGAATCTCTCCCTCACTCTTATTCCTAAAGAGAGATTCATTGATTGTGAGCCATTCAAACCAAGAGCTTGATTCAAGGTCACCACTCCTCCCTAGGCTTCCATAGCTGATCAACTTCTTGGAGCTAGGGTTTGGTGCCATCTTCTCCTCCAAAATCCTCCTTGCCCTAAAATCGTAAGTTTACTCAAGGCATAGGATTTTGTTAGTAAGCATTTCGTATTTCATTTACTTTGATTTTACAAGTGTTTTACTCTCGGTTGTGAGAGTTGAGTGTGATCCCGATTTGTGGGAGTCACATTTTCATTTGTGTATGATTTGATCTTGTAGAGGTTTTCTACAAGAATTTCATAGTGCAAATTTGAGTTAGAGGTTTCTAACTCAAGTATCCGGAGGGGATCCGTGTATTTGGGACGTAGGATCACCGGGAACAAGTCGGGGAGACTTGGGTGGATCCGAACACGTTATATCGTTTGTTTGCGATTGTGTTTTATTGTTGTCACATTTTCATTTCCGCATTGTTGGTTGAAGTTTGCAAGATAATTAGGAATTATCTTCTTAATTATTTTAAAGTACTATTCACCCCCCTCTAGTACTTGTGCAGTAGCTATCAGGGCATTACATTTGGTATCAGAGCCAAGTACCTAGCTATGTCTATCAATGACAACAAGACCGTTCGTCCACCTTCAGACTATAGCACCTTCAGGAACCGTGAAGGAGCTTCTTCGGTGATGGAAGGACACTCCTCGACTAGGCCTCCCTTCTTCAACGGTACCAACTATGGGTACTGGAAATGCCGGATGAAAACGGTCCTCCGGAGTGCTTCACTGTGGAGAGCCACGTTGACAGAGTACGTCGAGCCCGAAGAAGAAGATTTCGCTAAGTGAACTACCGCAGAGGTCGCCGCGGAGGTAAGCAATGCCAAGGCAATGAATGCCTTGCAATGCGCTTTGGAGCCCGAAGACTTCAACAAGATATGCACATTGAAGAGTGCATATCAAATCTGGAACTCTCTCCTCATCTTGCATGAAGGAACGAGTAGGGTAAGAGACTCCAAACTCGTTGTTGTAAATAAAGATTATGAATTATTTCACGTGCAACAGGGTGAGAAGATGAAGGAGTACTATGCTCGCTTTGTTGACATCACCAACGAGTTGGAGGCTCTGGGAAAGACTGACACCCAAAAGGAGAAAGTCTCGAATATCATTGATGGACTTCCTTCTTGTTGGGAAAAGCGTACCTTCACCATCGAGGAAGGTAATGATATGAGTAAATATACTGTCATTCAACTAATGGGTACCTTGATGTCTTATGAGGTACGCAAGGATAGCAAACTAAAGTTACAGGACAAGATGAAGTCTTACTTGAAGCAAGACGAGCCAAAGAGAAAGGCGATTGCGTTCAAGGCCGCTCCATCTACATCTACATTTACCGATGATGAAGAATCGGAAGAAGAGTTGGACTTGGAATCTATTGCCCTCATGGCAAAGAAGTTCAACCGATTCTTCCGGAAAGGTAATTTCAAGAACAAATCTAAAATTAGTTCTTCTAACGCCTCCGCTCCTTTGTGTTTTAAATGCAACAAGCCAGGACACATGAAAGCGGATTGTCCTCAAAACAAACACAAGGAGAAATGGAAGGCGCCCAAGTTCGACAAGTCAAAGAAGTACAAGAAAGGGTACAAGAAAGGACTTGTCGGGTCATTCACCGACTCCGACGAGGACTCCTCAAGTGGAGAGTCGGATGATGAACAAGTGGAGCAAGCACACATATGCTTCATGGCTAAAGAGGAACATGATCAAGAGTCTTCCTCCGATGATAGCGAGGATGAAGGTGATGAGGTAACTATGGATGACCTTTGATTAGCTAACGAGCAAATATGGTCTAAGTATTCTAAATTGGTTAATAGATATACTAAGACTAAAGATGAGCTAGCTAGTCTCCAAACCTCACCTAAGCCTATCGTCATCAACAACGACACCGTTGTTGAAGACTTGAGAAATGAGATTATAAATCTCAAATCTCAACTTGAGCATGTTCATATTGAGAAATCGAATGAACGCGAGATGGCAGACTTGATTTCTCGAAACTCAACTTTGAGTATTGAGAATGAGAATCTCAAATCTCGTGTTTGTGTACTCACATCGCAAGTGTCCACCTTGGATGCTTATATGCATTCTCTCACCGAGAAGTATGAGTGCACATTAGGCCGAATTAATAAATTCAATAAAGGTAAGGACCATTTGGATAATATCCTAAATGACTTACTTCCAGCCAATCACCATATTGGCTTGGAGTATAAGATGGGAAATTCATCCAAATCGTCTACTACCTTTGTTAGGCCAACTCCCGATGCCTCAACGAATGGGAGCAAACACCCCATTGGTAGTTCATCTACCAATGGTGCTTCCACTTCGTACACACACTCGTTTGGAAAGAAACCCACTTTGGGTGGACCTCCAAAGAAGGGTCATGCATTTATGTACACCAATACTATGCCACATAGGAACACACATCCTACTCCACCGGTTCATAATTATGATGATGTTTATGCACCATGTCCACGAGCACGTGCACACCAAGTGAGACACCCTGACCGGCGCCCCGGCTTGGCGCGAACAGGGGCGCGTAAATCTAAATATTTGTAACCGCAAGCGCACGGTGTTGTAATGTGGCTTGGGGGTCGAACACAGGGAGGCGAGGATGTGCTTAGGATCAAAATCACCCCGTGGGCGAGCTAGCCCAGATCGAATGATGGGTTGTCACGGTAAAGGAAAGAGAGGTATAAACAATATGAAAATAAAACCCGGGACTTTGGTTTCCTCCCCAACGAGCGACTCTCGTCGATACGGCCTACGGGTAGGATGGCGATTGGAATTAGGGTCTAATGGTGAGACGTTGCCTCTAAAAGTGGTACCGGCATCCCATGGGCCCGATATTCCGGTCGGTGCCCAGGATGATACGCTGGACTTCCCGGGTTCGATCAGTGGGCACTCCCGTGTCCATTAACACTGATTGACTCCGGGAGCACTAAGCTCGCAACGATAATTCCCAACGTCTCGTCCTGCCGCTCCCGTGCGCTAGGATTCGGCATCTACGCTAAAGGCGTGACCTATGGCCAGGGAGTCAACCGCCAAGTTTATTCCCCCTTGGCCCGACGGTCAAAGGCGGTCTTTTTCCCGCCGATGACAATAAAACACCCCGCGTAACCGTTAGATTCCTAATCCCTATCGATTTCCTAACCCTATGGACGCATTCGGGAAGAGCCCCCGAAGGGGTTTCCGCCAAAACCCCGGATTATAGAACTACTCACAAATATTCATTAAAAAGCGATCTAAATGAAAATGAACCGTCAAAATCATAATCAGACAATAGGAATGCAAAGGTAGTAAAGCAATTATGATAATACTAAAGTTTTACAAAGATCCGAAAACTTACAAAAACTGGGAAATTACAGCCGTCACAATATGAAGAAAACAGTAAAAAATAACCAACTCCCGAATCTGGGAAACCTAGGGTTCTATTTATAGAAAACGACATCACCCGATCGGTTGACAAGTCAACCGGTCGGGTGAGCCGCTTCACAAAATCACAGCGCAATGCGGGGGTTTCACCCGGTCAGTATGAACCGGTCGGTTGATACTTGGTGCGGTCAGTTGGAGCTTGGTGCCGACCGGTTGGATCTTGGTGCGGACCGGGTGAGGAGACCGGTTGGAACTTCGAGTCTTGGCTGTTGAAATTCGGCTACAGGTGAACCGATCGGGTGAAGGTCACCCGATCGGTTGGAAATCAGCTTCAAATTTCCAGAGACTTTGAGCTTCTGACCCGGTCGCTGAACTGACCGGGTGACTTCTCGTGAGCTCCAAGCTGCGTCCGGGTGGTGCACGTGTGCATCACCCGATCGGTTGGAGATGACCAACCGACCGGGTGAGCGGCTGAAAGATGCAATCTTCTTCGTTTAACCCCCTGGATCACGCGTGACTCCTCCCGTTGCTACGGGGACACATGATATCATCGTTTTACGCCCCAAATGCCAGTAAACTCCTGCAAAATACGGAAAATACAGAAAAGAGAAAGAAAACAAGAAAACACAAGAAAACGAATAAAAGACGGCGGTAAAATACGGAAAAACACGGACGAAAACGTGCGTAAATATATGAAATATAAACGCACGTCACACCCTCACGCACGTGTTCCTCCACATGCATATGCTCATCCACATTATTATATGAATGATTACCATCATGCACCATTTCATATGATGTCACCACCATTTCATCATGTGCCATACGCATATCCACGACATGCATCACGTAGAAATCAACAACGTATGCATGCTCCCAATAGGAATAGGGTTCACAAAATATTCACAATTTGGGGCCCGAAGAACACCAATATGCATGAAAAACAAGCTTACATGAATTCTTATTTCATGAATTTAGTGCATAATGATGATTATGTGGGGAAGTCTAAGTCCAATTGGACTTGGCTTCCAAAGGTCTAATCTTTTAGGACCCAATGACCTTGGGTACCATGGAATGATATGTTTATCTTTAGGTACTCAAGAAAAAGAAACGGAGCAACAAATCCAAATTTAGCTTCAAGAATAATTGGATACTCGATAGCGGGTGTTCAAAACACATGACGGGTGATGCTCAATTGCTCTCCGGAGTGGTGCCCATTACAAATGGGAACCGAGTCGTCTTTGGAGGTAACGAGAGCGGAACCATTATTGGTGTTGGTAAAGTAGGTAATCCTTCTAAACCACTTATAAGTGATGTTTACCTTGTTAAAGGATTAAACCACAATCTTATTTCAATAAGCCAACTTTGTGACAAAGGTTACAAAGTTAGCTTTGTGAAAGGAATGTGTCATATTTTGAATAAAGATACTAATAATGTGGTATTCTCTGGCACATGCCATAAGGATATTTATATATTAGATCTTCCAAAATCACATGAACAATGTCGCATTGCCAACACAAGTGAACAACACTTATGGCACCAATGTTTTGGTCATATGAACTTTGGAACACTTTTTAAGCTTTCCAAGTTAAATTCTATTAAAGGATTTCATAAGCTTGTCTTTCAAAAGAAAAGCTTTTGTGACTCGTGTCAACGAGGCAAGCTTCCTAAATCGTCATTTAAACCTAAGAAAAGCATTTCATCTAAGCGGCCTCTAGAGCTTTACATCTAGATCTTTTTGGGCCAACTAGAGTTGCTTCAATAGGAAATGCACGATATGGACTTGTCATCGTTGATGACTTTTCTAGATTTACTTGGGTATTTTCATTAAGTAATAAAAATGATGCTTTTGAAAACTTCACAATATTTGTTAAGAAAGTACAAAATCTCATTGGAACCACCATTGTCACTATTCATAGTGATCATGGAGGGAAATTTGAGAATGAGTCTTTCTCAAATTTTTGTGATGAAGTTGGTATTACTCACACCTTTTCTTTCCCTCGCGCACCCCCTCAAAATGGTGTTGTTGAGAGGAAAAATAGGACGCTAGTGGAATGTGCTCGCACTATGCTTGATGATAGCTAACTTGGCCATCAATTTTGGGCGGAAGCGATACATACCGCTTGCTATGTGTTTAATAGAATACTTTTGAGGCCCGGCACCAAACAAACTTGTTATGAATTGTTGTTTGGTAGATTGCCTCAAGTTAAACATTTTCGAGTTTTCGGCGCAAAATGTTTTATTAAAAACACGTATGGTAGTTTGGAAAAATTTGATCCAAGATCCGATGAGGGGATATTTGTTGGATATTCTTCCCGTAGCAAAGCCTACCGGATATACAACAAACGAACCTCAACGATCGAGGAATCACTTCATGTTTATTTCAATGAAAATTTTGTCCCGACTAGAATTACTAATGATGATGACTCCATGGATGTCTTATGTGATTCTATTGGTTATTCTAATTCTATTGATTCTATTGATACTAACCCTACTGATGAATCTTTTGAGAATGTTCCTAGTGATCAGGGAGTTCCCAAACAGCTTCATACAGTTCGTGACCATCCCCATGAGCAAGTCATTGGCAACATACTTGATAGTGTCAAGACGAGATCTCAAGTCAACTACTTCGCTCATTGTGCCTTTGCCTCCTCAATAGAGCCAAAGAATATTAGCGTAGCGTGCGAAGATAGTGCTTGGATCCTAGCCATGGAGGAGGAACTCATTCAATTTGAGAGGAATGAGGTTTGGGAGCTTGTTCCATTGCCTTCGAAGAACCACACCGTTATAGGAACGAAGTGGATTTTCAAGAACAAGACCGACGAAAACCAAATCGTCGTCCGGAACAAAGCTCGGTTAGTAGCTCAAGGCTACCGGCAAGAGGAAGGTATAGATTTCGAAGAATCCTTTGCTCCGGTAGCTAGATTAGAATCTATTAGATTATTGTTATCTTTTGCATGCCATAAAGATTTTAAACTCTTTCAAATGGATGTAAAAAGTGCGTTTTTAACCGGAGATGTTGTTGAGGAAGTTTATGTTTCTCAACCTCCGGGTTTTATAAATGAAAAATTTCCAAATCATGTTTTCAAACTTAAGAAAGCACTTTATGGTTTGAGACAAGCTCCTCGAGCTTGGTATGACCGCCTAAAGAACTTTCTTTTGGATTTGGGTTTTAAAATGGGTGAAGTTGATTCTGCTTTATTTGTTAAGTATTCGAATAATGATATTATTTTAGTTCAAATTTACGTTGATGATATCATTTTCGGTGCTACTAACCTCACTCTTTGCGAAGAGTTTTCTAATGTCATGAATGATCAATTTGAGATGAGCCACATGGATGAGCTCAAATATTTCTTAGGTCTCCAAATTCGCCAAATGAACGATGCAATCTTCATCCACCAAACCAAGTACACGGTGGAGTTGCTCAAGCGATTTGGAATGGAGAATGCCTTAGGCAAGAAGACTCCAATGAGCACTACTACACATCTTGATAAAGATTCGGGTGGCAAAGATGTAGACATTCGTCTATATCGAGGTATGATAGGTAGTTTATTATATCTTACTGCTAGTAGGCCTGATATTATGTTTGTCGTATGTGTATGTGCTCGTTATCAGTCTCAACCTAAGGAATCTCATTTAGTAGCGGTAAAATGTAATTTCCGTTATTTAAGTTACACCCTCGACTACGGATTATATAATCCAAAGTCTAGCACATATGAGTTAATCTCATATAGTGACGCAGATTATGCGGGATGCAATTCCGAAAGGAAAAGTACTAGTTGCACTTGCCATTTTATAGGAAATTCTCTTGTCTCTTGGTCTTCCAAGAAGCAGAATTCCGTATCACTTTCAACCACCGAGGCAGAATATATTGCCGCCGGTGTAGCGTGTGCTCAGGTTCTTTGGATGAGACACCGTCTTAAAGACTTTGGTATAAACTGTGATACTTGCCTTATCATGGTGGACAACCAAAGTGCAATATGTCTCTCTGCCTCTCTCAAAACAATGTGAGCTTTACTCCCAAGCGCAGGAGATCGTGCAAGTAGTACCTGGAGAGTCCAGAGTCGAATCCTCGGGACATGTCGACCTGAGATAACACAAATTCAACTAATCAAATATAATATACCGTTAAGAAAACAACCACCTTTATGAAGGTGAAGAATAGTGTAAAGATTGGTAGCAAAGAAAGTGGTTCCTAAAAGTATTACGGTATCACGAAAGTTTGGTATTCAATGAGACAAATATGCTACGGTTGTGAGTTCATTAGGAGTTTATAGTCGCTGAAATTTCACGTCTTTTAATGTCACACAACGCTTCACCCGGTCAAGGCGTGAAGGCGTCGGAAGATGAATCGATGAAAACTAGTCAAAATAGCCTTAAACGTATTACTAGCAATGTTGATCTCATTAGGCAATAATTGCAGCGATAAGTTTAGATTAGAGAACATGAATTGGCTAGCCTTATCAGGGCCTAGCCATAGGGCACAACAAAGATATCGACAATAAGCAAATACCCAACAAATACGACGTAGAAATCAACATAACTAGCAATTTTGACATGATAATAGGGCTAAAGACATGAAATTTAGCGAATACATACTCCTAACTACATCACAACCATAGCACAAGGAGATTAGCCACGCATGGTGCAATAAAAATCAGATTGCATAGCAAAATACATCGTTTTAGGAGCAAAATGCAATGAAATACACCAAATACGGGGTATAAATTCAAGAATTTATCACCAAATCTCCACTTTAGAACCCAAAACTCTCTGAGAATAGGAAGAACAGCCTATGGAAATTTTTAGAATTTTCTCCTGGAGAAATACGCACAGTAGCCGCTCCAAAAGTCCCAAAATACGCCAGAATACCCCCAAAAAACCCTAGAATACGCTTATATATTAGCATTGCGGGTTTGGGGGCATAACGGGTTCAAAAAACCAAACCCATTAGCGATCAAAACCGACCCGCTGGCCGGCGCAATTACCCACCGTTCGATCAAGCGGGATTGCGCCACAGCTTGACGCGTGGCAAGCGGGTCGGATCTACACCCGCTCGCGCGCCCGCTTCGCTTCGCGTATACGAATTCGAATCGGAGATGACCGCAGCCGTCCGATTGAAATCATGCGCTTGAAAACACGCCACGTTGCCGCTTCTTTCGCTTTGGGCGGGGAGAATACGATCCGTTGGATCGAAATCCAACGCTCCAGGAACGTCCACGTCGCCCGCCGTCGCTTCAGCCGTCTGATCTGAGCGGGAACGGCTGAGATCGCGCCGTGTGGTGCGCCAAAAATCGTGCGCCAACCATATTAAAGTATTTAAGCGTATTTTCCTCCGTATTTCTCCAATTAAATGGTATTCTGCATTCAAAAATACACAGTAATTAGCACAGATCTCAGAAAAATACAAATAAATAGTCGTTGGAATCGTGAGATCGAGACCAAGCCGTGAAAAATATAAAAATGTAGAAATACTCAATAGAATTCATGTTTTGTGCACAAATCAAGTAATTTCTCTAATAAATGATGATATTAAAAATACGAACGTATTAGAGACCAATTAAGCATCATATGAACACAAAATAGGACTAAATGGGGGGTTTAATATGCAATATTCAACCCAATTCACACCCCCCCAACTAGCGTTTTGCTAGTCTCTAGCAAAAAGAGCGAAATACGATATCAAATATTGTCATGCCCCGCTTCCCTAAAATGGAGGCGAGACGTGAAAAGGTCCGCACGAGAGTGGAGCTGTGAAGCCCCAAACCCGATAAGCGTCAATAAAACATAAGCAGGTCCCTGTAACCACAAACGGAACAACAATAATAACACAAAGAGAGACAGAAATAAAATCTCAAATCTCAGAATTTGTCCAACATTAAAAATAAGTTCAACATCACAGAAAAGCCACCAGGCTAAAGGGAAGAGTCTAAAGGCCCAGAACAAGGCCAACAAAAGCCAACACGGCACAAAGTATTGGTGCTACGCACCGACAACAAAAATCAGTCTAAGCAACAACAAAACAGTCTCTACGACTGATCACCAGTGTCCACGAAGTCCTCGTCAAACACGGGCTCGGGCTCGGCGTCTGCAAACACCTCTTCCTCAACGACGAACTCAGGCTCAGGATCTAACATGTGTCACCCAAAAGAGTAGAGGGGCACATGTCAGCAAGTCTAAAAGACTTGGGCAAGGAAACTGAAAGGGAAGTAAACTAGCAACCTAGCAGTTATAGTATGCATGACATGGCAAGTATGGTACATGAATGACAAGTAAAAGGGAAGTGCAAGTATTTCACGGCAAGTGAACACGTCAAGTAACAAGTCAAGTAAACACGTCAAGTATACAAGTTGTGCACAGATATTTCGCCTGCTGGCTAGAGTGGCTGATCGGGCCAACTCGTAAGCTCAGGTGACCGCTTATCCCTAACCCTCCACGTGTATCGAGCCAGGGCATTACCCCCGAACATGGAATGCTCGCTTCTGGATCACAAGCCAGGAAGTGTGTTTGGCATAGGGTTGTGCCCACGAAAAGTGGGTGCCTAGCCGGAAACAAGTAGATCGGGCATTGGCTATCAACCAGCTCACGTTGATAATTGACGGATCTAACTTCGTTGTCAAGCTAGTTTCTGAAATTGCGCCTAGGCGAGTATCATTTCATCGCCTAGTCTCTCTTACGCCTACACAAGCAAATGGCCTAAGACATGGCCCAAAACCCTAAGAGGCGAGTTTCACTTGCCTAGCACCGAGGATGATGATCACGAAGGTTCGCCTCACAAACGCTAATATATGTGGAAGGTCGCTATTAAGGGGAAACAACCATCAAACAACATTCGTTTTTATTAGGGTTTCACAAAGATCACAAAACGGGTTATGAGAACATCAAAGGATCGATTACTACCTTAGGAAGCGGAAGAGCGATACCGAGCAAGCACGGCGACGGAAGAAACGATCCGGGAAACCTAGGGTTCAGATCTGGAATGGGGAGAAAATATGGAGAAATGGTGTTTTGTGGATTTTTGGGGGTTTTCCGGCGACCTAGAGGTGGTGACCGGCCTAAATGGAGAGGGGGATGGACTCTTGATGAAGGAGGAGGGCTAGGGTTAGATGGAAGATGATTTGGGGAAGAAGGAGGCTCAGGAGAAATGAAAGAAGAAAAGAAAAACGTTTGGGGGGTTTAAATAGGCACAGCCAGCGGCTGCCCAGAAATTAGGGTTTCGACACTGATTAGTCGGTCAAAGAGCAACCACTGACCGACTACTTTGGAAACTAGTCGGTCGGTTGACCAGCGCAGACCGACTAAGTGTAAACAGTAACTTCTGGCGAAAAATAGGATTTAGATTTAGTCGGTCAAAGAACAACTACTGACCGACTAGTTTCTCATCTAGTCGATCGATGAACGTTCTTAGACCGACTAAGAATGAACAGTACTTGATATTAAAAATGATCATAGAACTAGTCGGTTAAAGAACGATTGCTGACCGACTAGTTTGCAACCTAGTCAGTCGACAAATGTTCTTAGACCGACTAAAGACAAACAGTAACTCCTGTACATTTCAACAAAGCCCACTAGTCGGTCCATGAAGGTTTGCCGACCGACTAAATCGTCATCTAGTCGGTCGGTTCCCATTCTTGTACCGGCTAACATGCACAAAAAGTTCCGAAATGGAGCGCGAAGCTCCGGGATCGATTCCTAAGACTCCTAGACTTGATCTAACAATAAGATATGAACGATATGAAGCCCGTCACGAATGACTTAATCCGAAATCGACGATCCTAAGGAAGAAGCTAGAAAATCACGACGAAACGATCGAAAGTGATAGCTACGAAGACGAAAACCACGCATAAGGAGAAAATCCACCAAAACATATATAATATATATATAATATAGATTCCAAGTACATGAAAAAAATCAGTCGTTACATCCTCCCCAACTTAAGAAAAATTCCGTCCTCGGAATTTCCCAACACTCACGGGTCCGGAAACAAAAGTGGGAAACACTCTCGCATCTCATCCTCATTCTCCCAAGTAGACTCTCCTAGGGAGCCGTGTCGCCACATCACTCTCACAAGATTGACAAACTTGTTTCGAAGTGACTTCTGACGCCTGTCCAGAATCTGCACTGGCTGCTGGTCATACGTCATATCAGGGCGAACGGTAATCTCCGAGAAATCCACAGCATGAGAAGGATCACTAATGTATCGACGAAGCTGTGACACATGGAAAACATTGTGAACTCCTTCCAAAGATGGCGGCAAGGCTAAGCGGTAAGCTACCTCGCCAACCTTCTCCAAAATGTCAAACGGTCCAATGTATCGCGGGCTCAACTTCCCTCGCTTCCCAAAGCGAATCACACCACGATTCGGGGAAATCTTCAAGAACACATGGTCACCCAGCTGAAACTCCAAAGGACGTCGTTTAGCATCCGCCCAATGCTTATAACGGTCCTGAGCAATCCTCAACCTCTCCCGAATGTTCCTGACGACATCCACGGCCTCCACAATCATCTCAGGTCCCAACAGCTCCCGATCACCAACGTCATCCCAACTCAATGGCGATCGACATTTCCTCCCATAAAGCGCGGTGAAAGGTGCCATGCCAATACTCGCCTGGAAGCTGTTGTTGTAAGAAAACTCCACCAGATGCAGATGGTCCTCCCACGAACCCTTGAAATCCAACATGCACGCCCTCAGCATGTCCTCCAAGATTTGAATCATCCTCTCGGACTGGCCATCCGTATGTGGATGGTACGCCGTGCTGAAACTCAGACGCGTACCCAGACTCTTCTGCAAACTCTGCCAGAACTGAGATATGAATCTCGTGTCTCTGTCCAACACGATACTCACGGGGACTCCATGAAGTCGTACGATCTCCTGCACGATTCACGTTACATCACCATCTATACTAGGAAAAGGAAATAAAACGGAGAGTAAAAGAATTTTACCTCCATATATCTCCTCGCTAGCGCCTCAGTAGACTGTCCTACTCGGAATGGAATAAAGTGTGCGAATTTGGTCAATCGGTCTACAATCACCCAAATCGCGTCATTCAGCTTCGGACTCCGAGGTAGTCCAGTCACGAAATCCATAGTGTTGTGTTGCCACTTCCACTCCGGAATCGGAAGCGGTTGCAGCAACCCTGCCGTACGCTGATGCTCCGCCTTCACTTGCTGGCAAACAAAGCACTTGGCTACACTCCGAGCCACACTCCTCTTCATACCATGCCACCAATAGTTCAGACGAAGATCCTTGTACATCTTGGTCCCACCAGGATGCACAGAATACGGCGAACTGTGTGCCTCCACCATCAACTCCTCTCTAATATCCCCAGCTGGCACACACAACCTAGCTCCAAACCTCAGCGAGCCATCCTCATGAATCAAAAAGTCAGTCCTCAGACCGGCTTCCACCTGCTCCCGAATCCTTACCAACTTCGGATCTCCAACCTGGCCAACCTTAATCTGATCCACGATCGTCGACTGTATATACATACACATCAACGAAGAAACCTCCCCAGGAAGAACAACCTCAATCTCAGACCCGCAAAAATCCTGCTGCAATCTCCACTGTGAAGTCAACAACATCACCGCTGGAAGCCTACTCAGCGCATCAGGAACCACATTCACCTTGCCAGGGTGATATTGCAAATCAATCTCATAATCCGCCATGAGCTCCAACCATCGACGATGTCGCATGTTGAGCTCCTTCTGAGTAAAAATGTACTTCAAGCTTTTGTGATTGGTGAAGATCTTCACTTTCTCACACAGCAGGAAGTGCCTCCAAACCTTAAGAGCAAACACAACAGCAGCCAACTCCAAATCATGCGTCGGGTAATTCTTCTCATGCACCTTGAGCTGACGCGAAGCATAAGCCATAACATGCCCGTGCTGATGCAACACACAACCGAAACCCTTGCCGGAAGCATCGCAAAAGACCTCAAATCCTCCACTGTGATCAGGCACAACAAGAATAGGGGCAGTCGTCAATCTCTCCCTCAGAATACCAAAAGCATTCTCACAATCACCCGACCAAACAAAAGGTACATCCTTCCGAGTCAATCTGGTCATCGGCTCAGCAATACGGGAAAAGTCCTTAATGAAACGCCGATAGTAACCGGTAAGCCCAAGGAAACTCCGGATCTCAGATGCTGACTGTGGAACAGGCCACTCTCTGATGGCCCTGATCTTCTTAGGATCCACTGAAATACCATCTCCAGTCACCACATGCCCGAGAAAAGCAACACGGTTCAGCCAAAACTCGCACTTCGAAAACTTAGCATACAACCGATGCTTCCTCAAAATCTCCAACACTGTCCTCAAGTGCGAGGCATGCTCCTCCTCCGACTTAGAATAGATCAGAATGTCGTAAATAAATATAACGACAAACTTATCCAAAAAGTCGTAGAAAATCAGATTCATCAGATTCATGAAAACTGCGGGTGCATTGGTTACACCGAAAGGCATAACCATAAACTCGTAATGTCCATACTACGTCCTGAATGCTGTCTTCAGAACATCCTCCCTCTTCACCTTCAGCTGATGATAACCACTCCTCAGATCCAACTTCGAAAACACCCTCGAACCTCCAAGCTAATCAAAAATATCATCGATGCGAGGCAACGTGTATTTATTCTTAATGTTCACCGCATTCAACTCCCGATAGTCCACGCACATACGACGCGAACCATCCTTCTTCTTTACCAGCAACACCGGTGCTCCCCACAAAGACACACTAGGATTGATATAACCCTTCCGCAAAAGCTCATCCAGCTACTTCCGCAACTCCTCCAACTCGGCGGGTGCCATATGATATGGCGCCTTCGAAATCGGCTGCGCCCCCGGAATAAGATCAATCGAAAATTCGAGAGCTCGATCGGGTGGTAACCCAGACATCTCCTCGAGGAAGACGTCATCAAAGTCCCGCACAACCGCTGGCCTCTCCAGCTCCATCTGCATAGCCACAACCTCCACTGGCCTGGTCCGAAACCTGACCGGACCAAGCGAGCTACTATCCCGGCAGAACTCAAATACTGGGTGTCTGGGAATCTCGAACACCACCTTCTTTCGACAGTCGATCGTAGCATAGAAGCTCACAAGCCAATCCATCCCAAGGACCGCATCATAGTTGATGATGTCGTGGACGATGAAATCAGCGTAAAGCTAATGTCCACAAACCACCAACGAGCAAGAATCGCAACCAAGATGCACCGAGACCACGCCATTTCCTGTGACGATATTCCAACTCTTCAGAAGAGGGGACGTCGACAAGGAATGCTTCTCCACGAAGCTCCGAGAGATAATGCACATCGATGCACCTGAGTCAAAGAGGACTCGTGCAGGAAATGTGCAAACCAGAATCACACCTACAAACAGTCTAACAATCAAACCCTAGCCTAGCATACAACCACATTCAAGCAACCAACACAATCTAACAATCAACTAACTAGGAAAGCAACAGCTAGATTAAGGATTACCTGCGATAACCTCATCCACAGCTCCGTTCTCCACAGCTGTCATCAGAAAAGCCTGTCGCCTCGGCGGAAAAGCCTGCCGAAAGGCCTGCCCCTGTGGGACAAGAGCCGCTCCACGTCCAACAGGAACAGACGCTCTTTGCTGCAACGGCTGTGCTGCAACAGGTGCCTTCCAAGGCTGCTTCGACCTCGGACAATCCTTCATGGTATGGGTAGGGTCTCCACGGACAACACACTGGCCCAGGAATCTCCTACACCGATCCTTGACGTGACCAGGCTTGCCGCAGAAATGGCAAGTCTTCAGAATAGGCCCTCCTGGCCTCTTGAACTGCACCGGATGATTAGGCTTGAAACCAGGCCTAACCACCACCCTGGCATGCTCCATAGGCCTCTTCCCAGCACCAGAAACATGCCCTCTCCTCTGGCTCAGGTTCAGCTTCTGCCTCCTCGCAGCTATCAGAACCTTCTGATAAGAGTCCAGATCAGAGGAAGACATAAAACTCTGCAGCTCCAAAGCAAGTCCCTGTAGGAACCTCTGAGCCCTCTCATCAGCATCCTGCACCATCTTCGGTGCGAACCGACTTAGCCTCGTGAACTCTTGGTGGTACTGATCCACCGTCGAGCTCCCTTGCTTCAGATCAATGAAGTGCTGCAGCATCTCCTTCCTAGCAGCCTTCGGAAAGAACTCCTCATAGAAACTGGACTTAAAGGTAGCCCTAGCTATCGGATCCTCCAGCATCATCTCTTCCGCATCCCACCAGTTCCGAGCATTATCCTTGAGTTGCCTCTTCGCCAAATCAACCCATCCAGTCGCGGTGATCTTCGCCATCTTCAAGTTATCCTCTATGTTCCGAATCCACTCATCGACAGCTAGAGGACCCTCAGACCCATCAAAATAAGCGGGACCCAGCACCCGAAATTGCTTCGCTCCAGGCTCGGAGCGAGGGGCCTCCGGAAGTTCCCGAGCACCCCGAACAACTGGAGCATTCTGGACTTGCAGTAGCATGCCCTGCTGCACCTGCATTATCTGAAGCATCATCCGCATCATCTCCCCATTGGTGGGTTCCCGCTCAGGCTCTTCGTCATGAGGGGGCGCACCGCTACCACCACCACGGGTAAATCGCCTTCCTGCCATCTATTAACACGGAAAACGAGACAGATTAGACTCATAGCTTATGACTCGGATGTCGAACTTAGTTTATTGGACGTTCTAATATTATTATCGTCATTCCGATAATCGCAGTTACAGAGGGACCTGCATGGGCCACCAACAAAACCTGTCACGCCCTGCTTCCCTAAAATGGAGGCGAGACGTGAAAAGGTCTGCACGAGAGTGGAGCTGTGAAGCCCCAAACCCGATAAGCGTCAATAAAACATAAGCAGGTCCATGTAACCACAAACGGAACAACAATAATAACACAAAGAGAGACAGAAATAAAATCTCAAATCTCAGAATTTGTCCAACATTAAAAATAAGTTCAACATCACAGAAAAGCCACCAGGCTAAAAGGAAGAGTCTAAAGGCCCAGAATAAGGCCAACAAAAGCCAACACGGCACAAAGTATTAGTGCTACGCACCGACAACAAAAAGCAGTCTAAGCAACAACAAAACAGTCTCTATGACTGATCACCCGTGTCCACGAAGTCCTCGTCAAACACGGGCTCGGGCTCGGCGTCTGCAAACACCTCGTCCTCAACGACGAACTCAGGCTCAGGATCTAACATGTGTCACCCAAAAGAGTAGAGGGGCACATGTCAGCAAGTCTAAAAGACTTGGGCAAGGAAACTGAAAGGGAAGTAAACTAGCAACCTAGCAGTTATAGTATGCATGACATGGCAAGTATGGTACAGGAATGACAAGTAAAAGGTAAGTGCAAGTATTTCACGGCAAGTGAACACGGCAAGTAACAAGTCAAGTAAACACGTCAAGTATACAAGTTGTGCACAGAGATTTCGCCTGCTGGCTAGATGGCTGATCGGGCCAACTCGTAAGCTCAGGTGACCGCTTATCCCTACCCCTCCACGTGTATCGAGCCAGGGCATTACCCCCAAACACGGAATGCTCGCTTCTGGATCACAAGCCAGGAAGTGTGTTTGGCATAGGGTTGTGCCCATGAAAAGTGGGTGCCTAGCCAGAAACAAGTAGATCGGGCATTGGCTATCAACCAGCTCACGTGGCCCGCTTCTGGAACACGAGCCAGGAAACACAAGTGTTGTAGCGTGTTCTACGAATGCGACATTTAACATGGATAGCATGGATGACAATTTATTTACATACCGTTAATCAAAATTAAACGTGACATGGTAGTTATGCGACATGATAATTGACGGATCTAACTTCGTTGTCAAGCTAGTTCCTGAAATTACACCTAGGCGAGTATCATTTCGTCGCCTAGTCTCTCTTACGCCTACACAAGCAAATGGCCTAAGACATGGCCCAAAACCCTAAGAGGCGAGTTTCACTTGCCTAGCACCGAGGATGATGATCACGAAGGTTCGCCTCACAAACGCTAATTTACGGGGAAGGTCACTGTTAAGGGGAAACAACCATCAAACAACATTCGTTTTTATTAGGGTTTCACAAAGATCACAAAATGGGTTATGAGAACATCAAAGGATCGATTACTACCTTAGGAAGCGGAAGAGCGATACCGAGCAAGCACGGCGACGGAAGAAACGATCCGGGAAACCTAGGGTTCAGATCTGGAATGGGGAGAAAATCTGGAGAAATGGGGTTTTGGGGATTTTTGGGGGTTTTCTGACGACCTAGAGGTGGTGGCCGGCCTAAATGGAGAGGGGGATGGACTCTTGATGAAGGAGGAGGGCTAGGGTTAGATGGAAGATGATTTGGGGAAGAAGGAGGCTCAGGAGAAATGAAAGAAGAAAAGAAAAATGTTTGGGGGGTTTAAATAGGCACAGCCGGCGGCTGCCCCGAAATTAGGGGTTCGACACTGATTAGTCGGTCAAAGAGCAACCACTGACCGACTAGTTTGGAAACTAGTCGGTCGGTTGACCAGCGCAGACCGACTAAGTGTAAACAGTAACTTCTGGCGAAAAATAGGATTTAGATTTAGTCGGTCAAAGAACAACTACTGACCGACTAGTTTCTCATCTAGTCGATCGATGAACGTTCTTAGACCGACTAAGAATGAACAGTACTTGATATTAAAAATGATCATAGAACTAGTCGGTTAAAGAACGATTGCTGACCGACTAGTTTGCAACCTAGTCGGTCGACAAATGTTCTTAGACCGACTAACGACAAACAGTAACTCCTGTACATTTCAACAAAGCCCACTAGTCGGTCCATGAAGGTTTGCCGACTGACTAAATCGTCATCTAGTCGGTCGGTTCCCCTTCTTGTACCGGCTAACGTGCACAAAAAGTTCCGAAATGGAGCGCGAAGCTCCGGGATCGATTCCTAAGACTCCTAGACTTGATCTAACAATAAGATATGACCGATATGAAGCCCGTCACGAATGACTTACTCCGAAATCGACGATCCTAAGGAAGAAGCTAGAAAATCACGACGAAACGATCGAAAGTGAAAGCTACGAAGACGAAAACCACACATAAGGAAAAAATCCACCAAAACACATATAATATATATATACTATAGATATTCCAAGTACATGAAAAAAACCAGTCGTTACAAATATACACCTAGATCACCGTATCAGATCTAAATTTACTCACCACCATACTACAAAGACAAAAGAATATGACCACACATTAATGCCAAGATTTCATGCTCATTATATAATTGTACTCATGGGTTTAACGATGAAAAGCAAGTATCTCAAATGGTTATAAAATAGACTTAAATTCACTATCCATTACTTCATAGCTCATAGTATACAAAATCAATGGCTCACACCGTTCAATCAAATATTCTAACTTGGAGTGTAGATGTATCATGCAAAGCAAGCATAAAAAAAATGGTATCAAGACATACACACGTCAATTTTCATTCATATGAAATCACACCATATCTTGTGTTTTCTTTAAGCTTTGGAAGTTTTCTTGCCTCGCTAATTATGCACACTTATCCTCTATTTTCTTTCTCTTTTTTAATAGTTCCGCGTAACGCGCATCAAGCAATATTCGTGGAAAAAATGTATAACTTGGATCGCTCCATCAAATGATTGAGGTTCCAGTCAATGGCTCCCAAATCAGACGATAATATGGCATTAGGCCAAGAAGGACCCCTCGGACTGTACTACTCGAGCCAACCAAGTTATTTCTTTAATGATACATTTATTCGTTCATTTATTTTTATTCATTCATCTTATTTTATTCTTTTTTTTTGTGCGTGCATAAATAACTTAGCGAGATAGCTTCCTTTTCTTTATTCTTTCACAAGAATATCCTAATCATTTCAAAAGACAGTGTAGACTTTTTCTATCCAAAGTCATACAAAGCATGCAAATAGCAATGAATATGAGATAAAAAGCAATGCTCCAGTCATTTTGTGATGGTGTGTTCCATTGAAAGCATACGACTTGCTAATTCATAACTTCAAGAGCCATTAAGTCATCAATTAATCCTACCATAGAGATATATCAAGAGAGATTTACCATGAGTACTAGCATTCATATCAAATGAGAATGAAATATTTAACAATAGTGGTGGAGGAAAATAAATCATATGTGCAAAGTGGTGAATGGATTTCGAGAATTTTCATCACATGAGGTTCACTTCTAGGTGTAATAAGAATTGGTGATAAATCTTGACTCAACCCCCTTTTTTATAAAAAGAAATAAAAATTTGAAAAAGGGAACTACTTAAAAATAAAATAAAAAATTTTTTTTAAAAAAAATCCCAAAAGTTTATACCCTCCCCCCAACTTAAAATAAGCATTGTCCTCAATGTTAAGGAGAGGGAATCATGGAAAGAACACACCTGATTAGTTACCACCCGAAGGTGGATCTGTGAGGTCAATGGTGGTATCCTCTCTGGCCCAAAGCTCTTGAAAATGTTTCAGACGTTGTCCATTGACTTTGAATTCATGGTCATCCTTCTCATTCACTAAGACCACCGCTCCATGTGAAAAGACTTCTTTGACAAAGTATGGTCCCGTCCATTTTGAGCGCAGCTTTCCTGGAAATGTATGGAGTCTTGAATTGTACAACAGAACCTTGTCTCCAACTTTGAATTCCTTTCGCAGGATCATCTTGTCGTGCACAGCTTTCATCCTTTCTTTTGCTAGCTTTGCATTTTCATATGCCTCTCGTCGTATCTCATCAAGCTCCATGATCTGCAATTTACGAGAAACATTTAATGAGTCATCAAGCAAATTAAGTGTTTGAATTGCCCAAAAAGATTTATGCTCTAATTCAACAGGAAGATGGCAATTTTTTCCATAAACCAAACGAAACGGTGACATCCCTAAGATAGTCTTGTATGCTGTCCTGTAAGCCCATAGAGCTTCAGGCAAGCGAAGACTCCAATCTTTGCGCGTTGGATTCACTGTTTTCTGAAGGATGTTCTTTATTTCCTTGTTCGCCAACTCTGCTTGTCCATTTGTCTGGGGGTGGTAAGGTGTTGAAACTTTATGTGTCACCCCAAATTTCTTCATAAGATTTGTAAAGAGCCTATTGCAGAAGTGGGACCCTCCATCACTGATAATGGCCTTTGGCACTCCAAAACACGAAAAGATGTTCTCTTTCAAAAATTTCAGCACAATGGAAGCGTCATTGGACCTGCAAGGAATAGCTTCCACCCATTTAGAAACATAATCGATGGCAACCAATACAAATATATACCAAAAGATGGTGGAAAAGGCCCCATGAAATCAATACCCCAACAATCAAATAATTCTATTTCTAACATGGGATTCAATGGCATCATGTTTCTTTTTGTAATTCCCCCCAACTGTTGACAACGCACGCATGATTTACAATAGTCATAAGCATCCTTAAACATACTAGGCCAATAAAACCCACTCTGTAAAATCTTGGCAACAGTTTTATGAGCTGAAAAATGCCCCCCACATACCCCATCATGGCAAAAATTTAAAACGCTATCAAACTCATGGTCGGGTACACATCTCCTTACAATTTTATCTCCACAATATTTAAAAAGATAAGGGTCATCGAAATAGAACGATTTTACCTCATGCTTGAAGCGTTTGAAATCTAAAGAAGACCAATGTGGAGGGGTTCTACCTGTCACCAAATAATTAGCTATATCTGCATACCATGGTAGAGTAGAGATGGCGAAAAGCTGCTCATCTGGGAAGGAATCTCGCAATGGGACATTAGGTGACTCTGTCCCCAACGTCAATCTAGAAAGGTGATCTGTGACATTGTTCTCAACTCCCTTCTTATCCTTGATCTGAATATTGAATTCCTGCAAAAGAAGAATCCATCGTATGAGTCTCGGTTTCACATCCTTTTTAGATAAAAGATATTTCAGTGCAGAATGATCTGTAAAGATGAGAATAGGTGATCCCAATATGTAGCTTCTGAATTTTTCCAATGCAAACACCACCGCCAGCAACTCTTTCTCTGTAGTAGTGTAGTTCCTTTGTGCTTCATTCAACATTTTACTGGCATAGTAGATAACACAAGGAACTTTCTCTTTCTTTTGCCCAAGCACTGCCCCCATTGCGTAGTCACTTGCATCACACATGATTTCAAATGGCATACTCCAGTCTGGAACCTGCAAAATAGGGGAGGAAATAAGTGAGTTCTTTAATTTATCAAATAAAACTTGACACTCTTGTGTCCATATGAAATCAGCATTTAAAGTTAATAAGTGGCAGAGGGGGCGGGAGATGGCGCTGAAATCCTTTATGAATCTTCGATAGAATCCTGCATGGCCTAGAAAGGATCGAATGCCCTTGACATATTTTGGTGTAGGTAACTTCTCAATCACCTCAACTTTTGCTCTGTCTACCTGAATACCTGCTTTGGAGACTAGGTGTCCAAGAACCAAACCTTCAGTTGTCATGAAATGACACTTTTCCTAGTTTAACAGCAGGTTCTTTTCCTGGCACCCGTGCAAGACAAGAGCTAAGTTAGATAAACAATTTTCAAATGAAGTGCCATATACAAAGAAATCATCCATAAACACTTCCATAAACCTCTCAACCATATCGCTAAAGATACTCAACATGCAACGCTGAAAAGTAGCAGGTGCATTGCATAATCCAAAAGGCATTCTTCTAAAAGCGAAAGTTCCAAAGGGGCAAGTGAAGGTAGTCTTCTCTTGATCCTCTGGAGCAATCTCTATCTGATAATAGCCAGAATAACCATCTAGAAAACAATAAAATTCATTACCTGCTACTCTTTCCAACATTTGATCAATGAAAGGTAATGGAAAGTGATCTTTTCGTGTTGTAGCATTTAATTTCCTGTAATCAACACACATCCTCCAACCTGTGGTGGTACGCATATGTATAAGCTCATTATTCTCATTTCTTACCACTGTGAGTTCTGATTTCTTTGGAACCACCTGTATGGGGATAACCCATCTGCTATCTGAAATAGGATATATTATACCTGCAGCAAGTAGCTTAAGAATCTCTCCCTTAACAACCTCTTTCAATGTAGGATTTAATCGACGTTGCATCTCACATGTAAGTTTGGCATCATCCTCAAGATAAATATGATGAGTGCAAATTAAGGGATTTATACCTGTAATGTCCGCAATAGACCATCCAATGGCCCCTTTGTGTTCCCTAAGCACATCAAGCAAAGAACATTCTTGTTCAAACGTGAGTTTAGAGGATATTACCACAGGGAAGGTCTCCTCCTTTCCAAGGAAAGCGTATTTCAAATAGTCTGGCAGAGGCTTCAATTCCAGCTTTGGATGCTCAATCTCTGAAGGTTGTTGTGGTGGAAATTCCACTGGCAATGTCTCGAACTTTGGCACCCATGCATCCCTTGATCTTTCATTTTTGCCCTGCACAAAATAAGACTCATCAATATTGTCGAAATTATAATCAATAAAGTTGGATGAGCATTCGTACTTAGCTTCAAAATAGTCTTCAATTAAATTCTCAATGAAACATACCTCTTTCACTTCATCAGCATTCGCAGGTAACTTACATGATTTAAAAATATTCAGCTCACGTTTCATGTTACCAAAGCTTATCTTTAATTGTCCATCCCGACAATTTATCATAGCATTGCAAGTCGCTAGGAATGGACGTCCTAATATAATCGGAGTGCAATTACCTGATTATGGCCCATGAATATCAAGGACGATAAAATCCACTGGATAATAGAATTTGTCCACTTGGACCAACACATCTTCCACGCATCCTCGTGGGATTTTTACCGACCTGTCTGCTAACTGTAGAACCACATGCGTCGTTTTCAGCTCCCCCAATCCTAACTACACATAAACAGAGTAAGGCAAAATGTTAACACTAGATCCCAAATCAAGTAAAGCATCTCCAAATTTCTTGGTTCCTATAATGCATGGGATAGTAGGAGAACCTGGATCCTTATATTTGGGAGGAGTGTCATGTTGTACCATTGCACTTACCTGTTGTGTTAGGAATGCTTTCTTTTTCACATTTAGACTCCATTTTACAGTGCATAGCTCCTTCAGAAATTTAGCATATGCAGGCACTTGGTTGATTGCATCAAGTAATGGGATATTAATTTTTACCTGCTTGAAGATATCTCTTATCTCTGCCTGATACCTGTCTTTTGATGGTGGAGCAAGTCTGTGTGGGAATGGAGCTGGAGGTACATATGGTTCTGGCTCTTTTTCTGCTACCTCTTCCTCAACCTGCAAACTTTCAGGTGCTTGTACCTCCTCTTTCTCCTCAGCTGGTTATTCATGTCTAGGCATTTCTGGTTTTTCAATTTCACATCCGCTACGCAATGTAGTCACTGCCTGACATGGTTTGACGTTGTTTCCTGAAAAAGAAGAAGAAGGATTCGTATTAGGATTTGCAATAGGCTGAGCAGGTAATTTACCTTTGTCTTGTGATGCTATAAATCTCGAAAAATTCTCAGTGAGCTGTTGTTGCATCTGAGCCATCTGTTGAACTGCAGCAGTGAGACTCTGAATTTCATTGTTCTGCTCCCTTTTTCCTTGATAGTTGGAGTGGTTGGGATGGTAATAAGGAGTGGACGTTTGCTGCTTCTGCTGATATGAAGCACCTCCTTGGTTTGATTGGTTCTTCCAATTTGCATTGTAACCTTGATTTGCCACCCAATTCACCTCTGATTCTGGATTTCTGCCCAATTCTTTAATTGGTGGGATCAGTGGACAGACGGTAGTATCATGAACTGGCTTCTCGCATATGACGCAGTATGGCTCTGATGTGACTGCCTTTGCTTCTCTGAGATCAATGTTTTGTAGCTTTTGCATCACCAATGCCTCCACTTATGCCATCAATGCATCTTCAGGCTTCAAAGTCTGCAAGCCACCTTTTGTTTGATGTGTAGACGTGGACCTGTCAAATTCTGAAGGTGGCTCCCATCTTCTTGCATTCTCTGTAATGTTCTCCAAATATGACCAAGCCTCCGTCGGGGTCTTCTCAAAGAAAGCTCCATTGCACATCATCTCTATATATTGCTTCGTATTCGGCTGCAACCCATCGTAAAAGAATCCAATGGTGCGTCCCTTGTCAAAACCGTGATGTGGGCACGCCAATAGAAGCTCCTTAAATCTTTCCAAAGTTTGATCATATGCTTCAGTTTCCTTCTGCGAAAAAGACATGATGTGCCTCTTTAAAGCCTGAGTCCTGGCCAAAGAAAAGAATTTTTTAGAAACTCAGTTTGCATCGTTAGCCAAGAAGTAATAGATCTAGGAGGCAATGCATTAAACCAATTCTTTGCCTTATCCTTTAACGAGAATGGAAAAAGTTTAAGATAGACAACATCGTTACTAACTTTTCCATCCAATTGTGTAGAGCATGCTTCTTTAAATGTTTTAATATGCAAGTAAGGATTTTCCCTATCCTCTCCATGGTAAGAGGGGAGGATTTGGATAACCCCAGCTTTAAGCGAAAAAGAATGAGCACCCTCAGGTAACACAATGCAAGATTCAGACGCAACTCTAGTGGGCATATAAGTAGCACTCAATGGTAGTTCTTGTGGGTGTGCAAGAGGTTGTTCGTTATTATTAGCCATGTTTTCAATTCTTATCAATCTGTGTGAAGTGGAGGTCCTATGCCACATAAACTAGCAAAGAGATATTTTTTTTTCAATAATAAAACTAAGCTATAAAGTGGAAGGATCTCACTGAGTACTCCTCTGAAAAGCTGAAAATGTGGATCAAAGATACCGTTGTCCCCGGCAACGGTGCCAAAAACTTGCCTCTCTCAAAACAATGTGAGCTTTACTCCCAAGCGCAGGAGATCGTGCAAGTAGTACCTGGAGAGTCCAGAGTCGAATCCTTGGGAAAAGTCGACCTGAGATAACAGAAATTCAACTAATCAAATATAATATACGGTTAAGAAAACAACCACCTTTATGAAGGTGAAGAATAGTGTAAAGATTGGTAGAAAAGAAAGTGGTTCCTAAAAGTATTACGGTATCACGAAAGTTTGGTATTCAATGAGACAAATATGCTACGGTTGTGAGTTCATTAGGAGTTTATAGTCGCTGAAATTTCACGTCTTTTAATGTCACACAACGCTTCACCCGGTCAAGGCGTGAAGGCGTCGGAAGATGAATCGATGAAAACTAGTCAAAATAGCCTTAAACGTATTACTATCAATGTTGATCTCATTAGGCAATAATTGCAGCGATAAGTTCAGATTAGAGAACATGAATTAGCTAGCCTTATCAGGGCCTAGCCATAGGGCACAACAAAGATATCGACAATAAGCAAATACCCAACAAATACGGCGTAGAAATCAACATAACTAGCAATTTTGACATGATAATAGGGCTAAAGACATGAAATTTAGCGAATACATACTCCTAACTACATCACAACCATAGCACAAGGAGATTAGCCACGCGTGGTGCAATAAAAATCAGATTGCATAGCAAAATACATCGTTTTAGGAGCAAAATACAATGAAATACACCAAATACGGGGTATAAGTTCAAGAATTTATCACCAAATCTCTACTTTAGAACCCAAAACTCTCTGAGAATAGGAAGAACAGCCTATGGAAATTTTCAGAATTTTCTCCTGGAGAAATACGCATAGTAGCCGCTCCAAAAGTCCCAAAATACGCCAGAATACCCCCAAAAAACCCTAGAATACGCTTATATATTAGCATTGAGGGTTTGGGGGCTTAACGGGTTCAAAAAACCAAACACATTAGCACTCAAAACCGACCCGCAGGCCGGCGCAATTACCCACCGTTCGATCAAGCGGGATTGCGCCACAGCTTGACGCGTGGCAAGCGGGTCGGATCTACGCCCGCTCGCGCGCCCGCTTCGCTTCGCGTATACGAATTCGAATCGGAGATGACCGCAGCCGTCTGATTGAAATCATGCGCTCGAAAACACGCCACGTCACCGCTTCTTTCACTTCGGGCAGGGAGAATACGACCCGTTGGATCGAAATCCAACGCTCCAGGAACGTCCACGTCGCCCGCCATCGCTTCAGACGTCTGATCTGAGCGGGAACGGCTGAGATCGCGCCGCGTGGTGTGCCAAAAATCGTGCGCTGACCGTATTAAAGTATTTAAGCGTATTTTCCTCCGTATTCTCCAAATAAATGACATTCTGCATTCAAAAATACACAGTAATTAGCACAGATCTCAGAAAATACAAATAAATAGTCGTTGGAATCGTGAGATCGAGACCAAGCCGTGAAAAATATAAAAATGCATAAATACTCAATAGAATTCATGTTTTGTGCATAAATCAAGTAATTTCACTAATAAATGATGATATTAAAAATACAAACATATTAGAGACCAATTAAGCATCATATGAACACAAAATAGGACTAAATGGGGGGTTTAATATGCAATATTCAACCCAATTCACTCTCTAAGAATCCGGTACACCATTCCCGTTCTAAACACATAGATGTCCGTCACCATTTCCTAGATGATCATGTTGCTAAAAAGGATATCATTTTAGTGTACGTTGAAACCCAGAAGCAAATCGTCGATATTTTCACGAAACCACTCAAGGAAGACTCCTTTGTGCGGTTACGTCGAGAATTGGGGATTATGGGTGAATCCGAGATTTAGGATTCATATATTCAATAATCTTGCATGATAATAATTTTCTTTATATATGCTCCTGCTAGATTAGTTGAGATTTTCTGGATTTTTGGTTGAATTTTCGAAATTTATGCTCGAATTATTCATGAACATCGTATTTAAGATTTCGATGTTTTACGGGGTAGTATAATGATGTGTGAGAGTATTTCGATGTTTCGTCCAAGTGCGCGTAGGAGAGAACTCAAAATTTCGACATTTCAAATTTTTGGACTCTTTTAGTCGGTTCAAGTTCATTGGCCGATCGACTAGATTGAGTTCTAGTCGGTCAGTGAATAAACGCAGACCGACTAACTCAAGCCCTAATTTTGGCTTCAGTTACTGTTTGCACTTAGTCGGTTCATGTTCATTGGCCGACCGACTAGATTGCAATCTAGTCGGTCAGCACTTGAACTATGACCGACTAAATGCGCAGGGGCTGCTGTGTCTTTTCCTCTTCCAAGTCGATTTATTCACTCCCACACCGATTAGATTCATTTCTAATCGGTGCGAAAATTCTCTCAGACCCCCTAAACCCCCGCAACTCTTCGTCTCCCTCACTCTCCTCCGTCGTTTTCCGACCATCTCCGACCGTCGATCTCTCTCCATCTTCCTTCCTAGGGTAAAGCTCTATCTCCTCTCAGCTCTTAGGGTTCTTTCATCGTCGATTTCCGTGCGTTTTAGGGTTTGTTCTAGGGTTGTTCTTTGTCCTAGATTTCGAGTTCTATTTTGATTGCACGTGTCTCGTCTCGATCATGGCGAAGACACGTATCCCCATCGATCCCTCGCGTCTGTCTCCCATGACCGTCGAGTCTCCGCCTATGGACCACCCTCAACCCAAACACCGAGCCAAATCGACTCATCCATCTTCCTCTTCGCCTCCTCTTAAGAAGAAGAGGACGGCGACTGCCAAACCTAGAGCCACATCTCAACCTAAGCCGCAACCTAAGAAGAAAATCTTGACTCCCGGCCCATTTCGAGCTCCCACTCCTCCCGGTGATTCTGACTCTGACGACGAGTATATCCCCGAGTCTGAGCCTACCGATAGGGCTCCTACTCCTCCTCCTAGATCTAGCACTCGTCTGTCTAAGGGGAAGGCTCCCATGCCTTTGGGCGGTGTCGATATATCGTTGTGTCGCGATGACCCGTTATGACTCACGGCTTACAACCGTATTGAGCACTGTCCATTGATGTTGGAGCACTTCATTCAGTTCTCCGATTTTCCTCATCTCGTCGATCTTCTTTCCTACAGCGGCCTACTTGACTATCTTCGCCATGACCTCAAGGCGAACCCTCACCCGTACCCCCGTCTTGTCAAGCTATTCTATGTGAATCGTGTTCAGGGTCAGTATGACGACACCCATTCCATTGAGACGACTGTCTTGGGGACACCTATTGTCCTCACGACAGAAATCTTAGGGGATTTGATAGGTGTCTCATCTTATGGCCTTCTCCCTGACGATATCTCAGTGGATAATATCCATGATCTTGACCAGGCGATGCTTGCCGAATTGTTTCATGTTATCCCTCCCGCCATGATTGGCGTTCCATCAAAATCTTTTAAGCCAAACGCTTGGGTCTTAAATCTTATCTTGAAGTCGTGCCTCCTTCCGAAGTACGGCTCATCTAGCTTGCCCTCCCAGCTGTTCATCAAGCTGATCTACGCACTCTTCATGGGGAGCAAGATCAATTGGGCTCGTATCATCCTTGATAAGATGGACTCTTTTGAATGTATCTAAAAGTCCACCAAATCTGCTCACATCCCATATCCTTGTCTGTTGACACTTGTTTTCCGCCGTTTCGGCGTCCCTCTCCCTCCTGATGATGAGCGTCCTCTTGGTCCTCCCCTGAATGTGACGGCCGTCAAGAAGTCTCTTGCGGCGCTTCGTCACGTTCAGAGGAGTACCCCCTCTGCTTCAGCTGCTCCTTCTCCTTCTCCTACTCCGTCACTCGCTGAGTTCACAGTTTCCCTGCGACGTGTGGAGTCTCGTGTTTCTCGCTCTGAGGAGATGCTCGTTCGCATCTGCTCTCACTTGGGCATTGAGATTCCTCCTTCAGTTTCTGACGAGGAGGAAATGGATGAGGCTGATCTCGAGGAGATTATTGGATCTCCTGTTCATGCCCCAGAGGGTCCGTCTGCTGCTGCTACATCTGCTGGTGCTCCCGAGAGCACGCCTGCTGCCACCATTCCTTCGGTGGATACTCTTGCTGGTGCTCTCGCGACCACTCCTGTTGCGACTCTCCCGTCTGTGGACACTCCAGTCGACCCAGTGACCACCACCCCGTCTGCAGAGCCTGCTGCTGCTGCTGATCCTCCCTCTGCCTCCTGAGCTTGCGTTGGAGGACTCTCCATGTGCACATTGGATGATATACTTTGTAGTGAGAGAGTGGGGTAGGATAGTTTCGGTGGTTCTGGATTTTTGATGTATTTTTGATGTGTTGATGATACATTTTTTGATGTATGTTCATTTTGATGTCTGTGTGACATATGTTGTATGTGTGCACCGATCTTTCGATCGTCTTCATGTATGTTGGCGGATGTATACATTTTGTTATACCATGTTATATATATATATATACATCGTGTTGACATTTACTTCTGTGTGCACATTATTTTTTGTCTCTGATGTTGACTTCGTCGCTCGACGACTTTCTTGATTAAATAGAAATTATTTCTATGAAAACATAGAATTGTTTTCCATGCACTAAATTCTTCAAGAATGTTGATATTGGAGAGTATGTTCCATAACTCAATACGTGAAATTGATTTGAGTTTTGATGATTTTATTTTTCGATTATCCACTATGGTCTCGTTGGCACGCTTTGATTTACTTCGTATTTTCCTTTGGTGTCATTTGGACCGTGGTCGTATTCTACGACTCCCGTGCTTTTATTTGTAGCCATTGTTGTTGTCGTTGATCTCCTCCCACTCTTTTTGCTAATGCCAAAGGGGGAGAGACTTAATAATGACGATGTGCTAAATGATAATTTAAAGCAATTTTCCGTGAATCTAATTTGATATGTTAGATTCAGGGGGAGTTAAGATATAAAAATGGATTTAGATCCTAAATTTCGATAATTGGATTCACATTTTATACTTTCCTCGTCTGCTTGATGCGTATGCTTATTATTTAATATGGAATTAACGTGTCATCAATGCAGGGGAAGTAAGTAAATTTCATTTGAATCATTATTATTGATTATTATTTATGTTGGTTTGTCATCACCAAAAAGGGGGAGAATATTGAGTATTGATTCCCCGGTTTTGGTTTTGATGATGAACAAACATAAATATCGTGAACTAACTCGTTGTGAGCGCAGTTATGGAGATCGTCGCCAAAATTCTATGAACATCAAAAGCGACGTCTCAAGACTTCTCAAAGCGCGTGATCGTGTGCTTGAAGCTTCGTTGAAGCTCAAGGACCATTATTGAAGTCAAGAAGATTCGATCGAAGCTTTTGAAGACGGTTCGTCAAATTTTATTTATAGTCTTCTAGATTCGTTTCGTAGATTGTTAAGCCTTGAGTAGGTCTTACGTTTTAATCTTCATAACGCTCATATCTTAGAGCTAGGATCATATTAGAAGCCCATAGAAACTTTTTTGAAGCTTCGCGCTTCATTTCGCAGCTTCTTGTGCATCTTAGTTAGTTCAAGAAGAAGAACCAACCGACTAGACATTTCGCAGCTTCTTGTGCATCTTAGTTAGTTCAAGAAGAAGAACCAACCGACTAGATGGCAATCTAGTCGGTCGGCAATCCTTCTTGAACCGACTAGATATCCTTGACTAAATTCAGCTCATTCACTGTTTACTGTTAGTCATTCCAAGAAGGTTCACTGACGACTAGTTGTCAAACTAGTCGGTTTGGAATCCTTCTTAGACCGACTAGTTGTGTTTTCAGTTTTTCAGCCTGAGCTACTGTTTATCATTAGTCGGTCAAAGAACAATTGTCGACCGACTAGTTAAGAAACTAGTCCGTTGGAATTTGTTCTTAAACCGACTAGTGCTACTTGTATTCAGCCTATTTGATTTCATCTCTTAGTCGGTCAAAGAACACTCACCGACCGACTAGTTGTGAAACTAGTCGGTTGGCAAGTCTTCTTAGACCAACTAGTTCTATATTGTCTGAACTTTCTCTTTTGGCTGTTCTCCAGTTAGTCGGTTCATGTTGAATCACCGACCGACTAGTTGAGAAACTAGTCGGTCAGTGATCCTTCTTTGACCGACTAGACTGCTTCAGAATAGAGCCGTTGGAGCATTAAATGCCACGATTTTTTGCTCTCTCTTTCCTCTATCCTATATATACTTGAAGGGCTTCTTGCTAAGCATTCAAGGCTGATATTAATTGCATTTTAGAGAATCAAAGAGAAGCATTTTATTCTCATTTTCCAAGCTTTCATTTCTCACAAGAATCTCTCCCTCACTCTTATTCCTAAAGAGAGATTCATTGATTGTGAGCCATTCAAGCCAAGAGCTTGATTCAAGGTCACCACTCTCCCTAGGCTTCCATAGCTGATCAACTTCTTGGAGCTAGGGTTTGGTGCCTTCTTCTCCTCCAAAATCCTCCTTCCCCTAAAATCGTAAGTTTACTCAAGGCATAGGATTTTGTTGGTAAGCATTTCTTATTTCATTTACTTTGATTTTACAAGTGTTTACTCTCGGTTGTGAGAGTTGTGTGTGATCCCAGTTTATGGGAGTCACATTTTCATTTGTGTATGATTTGATCTTGTAGAGGTTTTCTACAAGAATTTCATAGTGCAAATTTGAGTTAGAGGTTTCTAACTCAAGTATCCAGAGGGGATCCGGGTGTTTGGGACGTAGGATCACCGGGAACAAGTCGGGGAGACTTGGGTGGATCCGAACCCGTTATATCGTTTGTTTGTGATTGTGTTTTATTGTTGTCACATTTTCATTTCCGCATTGTTGGTTGAAGTTTGCAAGATAATTAGGAATTATCTTCTTAATTATTTTAAAGTACTATTCACCACCCTCTAGTACTTGTGCAATAGCTATCAGGGCATTACAAGAATCCCATTCTAACATCAACCTCCTACTGCCTTAGCGGTGATACCAAATGCCCTAGCTTCTCTTTATATCGAACCAACAACATCATCCCAACCAATCTTCCTAAACCGACAGCTAACTCATTCTGAGATCTAAAGATAATCTGAAACTCCAATACACCATCACTGTCCCTGTGGGATTCGACAATCTTATATTCTATAATTTGACACCATCCGCTTGCGGATAGAGCGCAGAGTCAACACATAGGAACCATACTGTGCCTAGCGAATGTGACACCGCTTGGTGGATTTTATGTGTAAGTTCGGGGTGCGTCATGTTTTTGGCACCATTGCCGGGGACAGTTATAGTGTATCTCAGTTTATTTTTGTTTCAAAGAATCTACTAGCAACCCTCTTCCTATCTTTTCATCCTTTTTCTTTCATATTTTTTTATTATTATCTTGCTACTCATGGTGATTTTCTGAGCTGTCTTATGCTTGATCACTCGCTTTGGAGCTTTTCATAAAGAATTGCTATTTGATCCGGAAATCAAGAAAACGACAAGAGCTCCCAGGGCCTCGAATAGAAGTCAGACACCCTCTGATCAAATGGCAGAAAATACAGCCACTCCACCTCGCACCAGGTCCATCGGGACCACATCAAACCGTGTAACAGCCGCTTTCCGATTGTTCGTATTTTCTACGTGCACGTACTTTTTCGTGCACGTATTTAATTTGGCTCTTTCTTGGTTTCGGTATATACGATGTGATATGCCGTTGTGACCGTATGGAAGTGTAGAATTTTATGGTAATTTTTGGGAACGTCATCTCACGGCTCGTCTTCTCGCAAAACAGCTTTGAATGGAAGGGTGTTTTGGTCTTTTGGCACCAATACGCGGTTCCCGATTTTACAATAAATTTTAGTAGATGTAGCATGCGATCGGACCCCGTATCCCCGTACTTCTCGTCTCCATGATCGTCCCGGTATTTTCGGATTATTTTTCTGATGCCCGTAGTGGAAGATATCCCCTAATCAATTTGCTACCGTTGATTAGCCTTTAATCTTTTTGAAATTTCAAAATTAATCAAATCTTAATGAGATCCCTACGTATCATGAATGTGGGATTTCATTGCTACTCACACCTTCCTTTTTCCCCTCCTTGCACACCCCTCTCTCACTCTCTCTCCTAGTCACCCCTTAGTTATACCCCACTTAAAACACTTTTTAGCAACATATCATCTTCAAAAACAAACAAACCCTACCCTCAAACATACTCACGCATGAACCCATCTATGGCCGCCTCTAGCTTCTCCTCCGGCCACCTCAGGCTGCCCCCAAGCCCCCACCACCGGCCACCACCTTCTCCTCCTCCTTCTCCTCCATCTCCACCTCTCCAAGACATCAAAAACCCATCAAAAACACCAAGTAAACACATCACAGGCCTGCTGTGCGAGCCCGCCGGAAAACGGCCGCCGCCGCCACTCCGGCCACCCCCTCCGGTGAAATCCACCACCGTCAAACTCTCCTTTGACCCACCAATCATCTCCAACTCCCCTTACCCTCGTTCCTCATCTATACCTCCTCGAAACATCTCTCGAACTCGACGTAACGACAGTTTTACAGATCTGCGCCACCGTCGGAAAAACTCGCATCCACCGGCCATCCGGCCACCTACCACGACTACCCTACCGCCGTTGGATTCCTATCGAAACCCCCTACCTACTGCAACTTCTCTCATGCTCATAGCCCACCTGTAGCTCCCGGAATCCTCGTCGAAACACGCCATATCGGCTGTTTTTCACTGATCTGGAAGCTGAACTTCGCTGACCGCGCACGGCCACCTCCGACCACCCCGACGACAACTACACTGCCGTTGGCTTCGTTTTGAAGTCCTTTACCCACTACAACTTCCCTTTTCTGCTGTTCGTATCTGAAAATTCACTGAGACGTGCGACAACGGACGTGGCGCGAATCTGTCCTCCCCGGATTCTCACGGCCGCCCACTGCCGTGCGCTCGCGCCGTCGGCCATCCACTGGGCCGAGCATCTTTCTTTGGTCCCACTTCATCTACCAACAGCCCCCTTGGACTCTCGGAGTTCACGTGCGTTACCGCACGCACGTACTTTTAGCCAACATCGCCGTTATCCTGAAGAACCGTTGCGATACTCGCAACGGGAGGAGGATCGCTGATTAGCTCGCTGATTTCACGCCGCCACCCTGCTGTCCAGAGGTACCTCGCTGTGCTACCCACGTCTGAGGAGTTCCAGACGACGCCAACGTTTCGCCGTTCAGACCCGACTTTCGCTTATTGGACGGCATCACGAGGTTGGTTTCCCTAACGAGTAGTAAAACCCACACCGTAGCTAATCAAACCCTAATCTAAAATTGATCAACTTGAATTAAATTTATTTTCAACATCTGTAAAACGTTGCCCACCATAGGAAAGATCGACGAATGGACAAATTTTCTGTGCACATAGGATAGAATTGTCGGATAGGCTGAATGGATATTTTGACATGGGACTGTTAGGGTAGCCACGTCCAACCTAGAGACAAACCTAAATATGAATTATTGAAAAATGTGACCTGACGCCGTCGCCGTGACCCGTTTCAGACGGACTACCGTGGACGTGACGACTGGACGAGACGCCCTGGACAGACGACACACTCACCACCGCAGGCAAGTGTATCCACTTGCACTTTTGTGTAGGAGGCTGCCAAAACAGAGTTAGGATCGATAATTAAAGTGGAGACTTACGCTTGCGTATGCGGAACGGTAGTCTCGGAACTTTGCCTTCGGATTCGCCACGACGGATCGAGTCTTCTCACGAACGGAGTAAGGCTACTAATCCACAATCTAAATCTCTATTTTAGATTAAGAACTTGGAAAGAGGAAGAGAAAGGATTTCTACAGAGCTTCGCTAGGATGAAGTTGCATGCATGAATTTCATGCAAAAGGTGTAAGAAATGGCTTACCCTTGGGTCTTATTTATAGCCCCCAAGGTAGTTATTTTAGGGTAAGTTGTTCCTTTGGAACAACTTAATTAAGGTGTACCATGATACATGGCACATTATAAGCTTAAGTTGTACCATATGCATGGTACAACATAAGCTTAAGATATTCCCCCTTTATTAGCCATATGTCGCATGCACTTATGCATATGTAATGCGACTTTCCCACTCATCCAGAGATCCTCTCCGCAAGGGAACAGATTCCCTTTGTACACGACTTTGTGTACGCGACGTTCGAGGTCCGTATTCCCTCGTACATCCCCCACAAGGGTGTACAAACGTCTTCCATATCCAACATCTCCCACTCACACTTGAGGGGATTGTAAGAGAACGTCTTTCCCTTAGTTCTTTCATCTATCATACCGAGAAATAGACCGTGCGACCGTCATGCGCGTAGAGTCTGTTGTTGTGCACTTGTTAGAGATACACAACGACCTCGAAGGTGCAAAGTTGAGTAGTTCAACGCATGCTTTACCCTAGATTATTTCTTCACATTTCTTGTACTTTATATTCAACAATTGAATCACATCTAGATTACAATTGGCTGGCCAGCTTTGAATCACTAAAGTCCAAATGCGAATATGAAATCAATCTTCCTCTTCTTGTGAACCTTCTGATCTTGACTTGATTCGCTTTTCTAACGTGCCCCGCCGAGCCGAATTACCATAGCCCATTAGTAACACGCTAAGATAGCGATCATCTCGTCAAATCTAAAGGAACCAATTGGAGTCCTTGAGGGTAAGAGTTAAGACCCGTATGGCCTTTGAGTCTCACATAATAGCAAACACTATTGCTACTAACTCAGTGGTCGAAATGCATACGTGGTATGAACACGTATTACAACATCACTCCTTTCCCAGGGAGAGTATGTCTTAATGATGTTGTACGGATGAAAAGATCAGACACCACTGTGCCTATCTTTTTGAGTCCCCTTACTACTCGTGAAATATTCACGGACTCTCATCCTGCATAAGACAGATAGGATTTAAAATCCTACGAGATCTCTTTCAAATATCCTTGTGATACAGATCTCAGATCTTTTGTAAGCATCCATATGATGCAGATCTTTCATTCGACTATCTTGTTTAAGTCATGACTCTAAATCATTTAATGATTTTGACTTTAAACTAGTCTCATCTCTATCTTATCCATCTGATAAGATAAGGCGGTTGCTTATGTGAGAAAGCCAACCTTAATCTGTCCGACATACACACAATTAAATAGCTGAGGCTTAAACACAAATGTACATAAAATCATTTGTAAGAAACTTGTATGCAAAATTAAACTTTAATCTTCTATAGACATGGGAAATATTACATGATACAGCTCAGCACCTACGCATTCCCATAGATGATAAGTGTTTAAAAAACACATCTCTGGGGATCGCCTTAGTAAGGGGATCCGCTATCATCTCATGCGTGGATATGTATCCTATGTCTACTTCCTTCCGTTTGTCATAGTCCTTCGCAAACTTGAATCGAATGTCAATGTGTTTGGTCTTACAATGAAATTTAGGATCTTTGACGTAAGCAATCGAAGCTTGACTATCACTGTATATGGGAACAGTGCTCGAGTCAGAAGCATTCGTCAGCCTGTCTAAGATTTCCTAAGCCAAACAGCTTCTTGGACCGCCATGCTGAATGCTACGAATTCGGCTTCCATGGTTGATAAGGCGATGCAGGTTTGCTTCTTGCTGCTCCAGGATATTGCACCATTCCCGAGCAAGTAAACAAAGCCTGAGGTAGATCTTCGCTCGTCGAGATCACCCGCCCAATCAGCATCGGTATAGCCTTCGAGTCTCAAGGTATTGCCTTGATAGCATAACGCATAGTCCGCATTCCCTTTGAGGTATCTTAATATCCTCTTAACCGCTTTCCAGTGTGCTTGTCCTGGGTTGGATTGGTAACGGCTTACCATACCAACAGCATAGCAAATGTCTGGTCTGGTACACATCATGGCGTACATCAGACTCCCGACAGCACTGGAGTATGGAACTTTTTCCATAGCTTTCTTTTCTTTTGGATCTTTGGGACACATCTACAAACATAGACCCTCGCCTTTGCTTATTGGAGTATCAATTGGCTTGCAGTCCTGCATATTAAACCGTTCTAAAACTTTCTTTATATATGTCTCTTGAGAGAGAGAAAGAAGTTTCTTGGAACGATTCCTTGAGATCTTAACCCCAAGGATATATGCAGCTTCACCCATGTCTTTCATCTCAAAGACGGATGAAAGCCAAGTTTTGATATCCAATATAAGACGCTTATCATTTCCGGCTATAAGTATGTCATCTACATAAAGAGACATAATTACATACTTGTTTTTAATCATCTTAATATATACGCAGTTGTCTTCGTCGAGCATGGAGAAACCATACGACAAAACGACTTTTTGAAAGCGCATATACCACTGCCTTGAGGATTGTTTAAGACCATATATGGATTTACGAAGTTTACAAACCTTATGTTTGTTTTCTTCTTGTACGAACCCGTTTGGTTGTTCCATGTAGATCTCCTCATCTAGTTCTCCGTTAAGAAAAGCAGTCTTTACATCCATCTGATGTAATTCGAGGTCCAAACAAGCCACCATTGCCAGAATTAAGCGAATGGAGGTAAAACGCACGACAGAAGAGAAAGTCTCTTCGTAGTCTATTCCTTCCTGTTGCGTGAAACCTTTCGCAACAAGGCGAGCTTTATATTTCTCGATGGAGCCATCAGCCTTATGCTTGATTTTGAGAACCCACTTGTTCCCAATGGCTCTACGTCCCTTAGGTAAATCAACCAAGTCCCAGACTTGGTTTGTTTTCATGGATTGAAGTTCTTCTTCCATTGCCGCCATCCATTTATCTTTAGCAGGGCATGTGACGGCCTGTTTGAAATTTGCAGGTTCGTCATCATCTTGTAGTAATGTCATGAATGTTTGAGGAAATTCATCCTCAAATCTTAGAGGTGTTAGCCTCGTTCGATTACTACGTCTTGTTTGAGTTTGATCACTCCCACTTGGAATGACATCACTCCCACTTGGAATAATATCACTCCCACTCGGAATAAGATTGGTATCGTTCGTATCATCCATTGGTGAAGTTTGAAACGTATTTTCTTCTTCACCAAGAATTCTCCCACTCGAACGTTCCGATCCTTCTTGATCCCAAGTCTCAAACAAGGATAAGTCTTGACTTATCTCACCCTGTCTTGGAAACTCGTTTTCCAAGAAGACAACATCCCTCGATTGGAATTCTATTAGACCCCCATTGTCCTCTTGACCGACGAAAGCATATCCTTTGGAATTTTCAGCGTATCGGATGAAGATACACTTCCTCCCACGTGGCCCAAGTTTGCCATATTTGTGAGAGGATAAATGTGCGTAAGATGCACAACCCCAAGGTTTTAGAATGCTTAAGTCTGGAGTTCTATTGTTCCACAACTCATAAGGAGTAGAACTTACCGACTTCGAGGGTACACGGTTTAAGATGAATGCTGCCGTCAATAATGCGTCACCCCAAAAGGTGATAGGCAAATTTGCCTGAGACATCATTGAACGGACCATTTTCATCAATGTCCTATTTCTTCTTTCCGCAACACCGTTTTGTTGTGGAGTATAAGGCATAGTTATTTGATGAACTATGCCTTTTTCATCACAGAGTTCCTTAAAACTCGTTGATTGATATTCCCCACCCCGATCGGTTCGCAAGACCTTTATCTTGCGATCTAATTGATTTTCCAATAAACTCATATAGTTTTTGAAGCAAGTTAAAGCTTCATGTTTGTGGGAAATCAAATAAATATGACCGAAACGGGTGAAATCATCAATGAAAGTGATGAAATAGGACTTCCCGCGTCTTGTCTTAACATTCATTGGACCGCAAATGTCCGAATGGATAAGCTGTAATGGAACTTCGGCCCTTGTGCCAGTTCCAAACGGCTTGCGACAAGTTTTCCCTACAAGACAATGTTCGCAAGTTGACATTTCAACTTTTGAAACATTAGATAGCAAGCCACTTTTGGCAAGTCTATCCATTCTAGTTGGTCCAATATGACCAAGTCTTGCATGCCAACAAATGATCTCAGATTCAGAGTTAGAAGCATTTGTTAAATGAAAACTTTCATTAATGGAAGAAGAATCATCATACATTGTATTTAAAACAATTAATCCATTACAAACATTACCAGAACCAATCAAAGAATTATTACAAACAAGGTCAACATATTGTTTATAGAACCTCCACTCATAATCTAAAGACATTAACATGACCACGGATACGATATTTCTTCTAATATCTGGAGCAAAGAGGACGTCATGCAATAATAAAGTCCGGCCGTTGTCGAGAACTAGCTTGCATGTTCCGACGCCTTTGACTTCAACACGAGTGTTGTTGCCGACGTATATCCACTTTGTTCTTTGAGTTATCCTCCGATACTCTACGAAGAACCTTCTGTCCTTCGCTACGTGGTCTGTGGCCCCTGAATCAATCAACCAAAAATAGTTAGATTCAGCAAGAAACATGGAACTAGAAACACATATGTAACTAGCCCTACAAGTTACCTTATCACTTTTATCTGTACATGTACGGGCAAAGTGACCGTACTTGTTGCACTTAAAGCACTTGATCTTCTTCAAGTTTTTCTTCTTTGAGTGCACATTCTTTTGCCACTTTTTGTTCTTAGTCTTCTTTGAGGTTTCCGGTTCTTGCTTTCGTTCGTTCACAAACCTTAAGCGTTTATTCTTCCGCTTATTTCCTCCATGTGAGGAACTAGCGGTCACGTGCACTTCTGCACTTGGTTTTGCGGCTTGAATCCGCTCTTCCTCGAGTTCGAGGTGTTTCGATACATCGCTTAAAGTTTTAATGCACTCATTATGAGTGAGATGCATTTTCATGTTATCCCAGCTATCTGGGAGTGAACGAATGACTGCTTGGATCTGCTGTTCGTCAGACAGCGTAACACCCGCATCCTTTAATTCAGATATAAGATTCGCCATGTGGCGGAGATGCTTTTTCATAGAATGATCTCGCCGCATCTTGTACGAATCAAATTGAATATTTAAGGAGCGGAGTTTGGTAACCGAAGTTCCACCAAACTTTATCTCTAGCTCAGACCAAATGTCTTTGGCTAGGTCGAATTCCCGAAATAGACGCATTATGTCATTGTCCATGGCGGACAGTAGCGTAATACGTGCTATTTTGTTCTTTCGAGTCCAAGTATCATAAGCTTCCCGGTCCCTCTTGTGTTGGGCCGTATTGCCCAACTCAGGTTCTTCCATTATGTTTTGGAGTGTTTCGAGCACATCTTGCTCCTCCAAAACATATTGGATTTTTATTGACCAAAGTTTATAATTGTCGCCGTTGAGCTTTTCACCTTTGTTAAGCTCTGCGACAATATTCTTAGAAGCGGTAGACATATTCGATTCAAAAAACTGCAAAGAAAATGAAAAACACGATCAAAATTCAATGCATAAAGTTTCGATTCTTTAAACACTTGATAAGTTCCTTGGATGCGTTGAAATGTTACTTTAGAATCGAGAAGTTCACTACGTTCCCAACTACCATCTAGAAGTAACTTTCAAAGTATCCCTCTTACTTATCTTAAGTAAAAAGAAATCAGAAATAATACACGTATGGTATTAGCAGCGGAAAATTACTTTGAAAAACATATCTTTCAAAATAGAATAGGTGAGAGTTTGCGCAAAGAATTTTAGCGCAACAATTGCCAAGCCACGAGACCTGTTCTACACACCCATGGGTTAGATAACCATGGCCGGATCGTGGTTGGACTTGGAATTCTAAATTGCGCTATCCCGATTTAAGGACGGGACATAACCTATTTGAAAAACATATTTGTCAAAAAAAATTTGAAAGCACGTTGGCTAATCTCCGTAGAGTAGAGCACAACGTCACAAGTACATTGGCTAATCTCCGTAGAGTAGAGCACAATGACATGGCTAATCTCGCATGAAGTAGAGCACTATGGCTAATCTTCAAGGAGTAGAGCCCAAAAAACTTCATTAAAACGTTATTCCCGTATGAACTAGTCGACACTGTGGTTAGCCCCGTATGGGCTAATCGGCACATTCGAGTTTGGCCAATGCCTTTTTTTCACCCCGTATGGGTCAGTAGGCAAGTTTGCAGTCGACCCAGGCCTTCTGCCAGATTGGTCGACCAAAAACACCAAATTGGTCGACCAATTTTTTCGAAATGCAACTTCTCCCGGCCAGGGCCTCTGCCCTGGCCGGGGCTTGGCCAAGGGCCGGCCAGGGCCTCTGCCCTGGCCGGCCAGGGGCCCTGGCCCCCTCGACCAGGGCCTCTTCCCTGGCCCCCTCGGCCTGGCCGAGGCCAGCCAAGGCCGGCCAGGCCCTGGCCGAGGCCAGGGCATTGGCCCTGGCCTCTGCCAGGGCCGGCCAGGCCCTGGCCGAGGCCAGGGCGCCGGCCCTGGCCTCTGCCAGGGTCGACCTGGCCCTGGCAGTGGCCAGGGCGCCGGCCCTGGCCTTTACCAGGACCGGCAGGCCGGCCAGGGCCGGCCCTGGCCACTGCCAGGGCCGGCAAGGCCGGCCATTGCCGGCCTGGCCTTGGCCGGCCACTGCCGGCCATGGTCCCTTTGGCCATGGCCGGCCACCCCCTTTGAATGGGGTTGCCGCACACATTCCTCCCCCTTGATGGGGTGGTCGCCGGTGGTTATTGGCCGTAGCCAACCCCCTCCGCTTGGGGAGGGGGGTGCATGGCCTTCATAGCCCATTTGGCCATGGTGCACATGCACCAAATTTCCTCTTACCCGATGGAAATAACTACCATCATCTTCCTCGATGAAGCACCCGTTCGTCGATGAAGCACCCGTTCGTCGAGAAATTAGTTATTTCCTAATGGCCGTGTGCCAAAAATGAAAAATAACATACTACGTGAACGGTCGGTTCTTCCAGTCACGGAGAGTTCCTACCATATCCGTAATGATAGGAGACCCTAACGTGAAAAGAACAACCGCTGCGTTCTCTCCGTCACGAAGCGTTCCTACTATATCTGTAATAGTAGGAGACCCATTCATGAAAAAGACAACGACTCGTTCATAGTTTCGACGGGGCGGTGGTTTGACCGGGGCGAACCCATATGGCTCCGATACCAATGTAGGAGGATGCCAAAACAGAGTTAGGATCGATAATTAAAGTGGAGACTTACGCTTGCGTATGCGGAACGGTAGTCTCGGAACTTTGCCTTCGGATTCGCCACGACGGATCGAGTCTTCTCACGAACGGAGTAAGGCTACTAATCCACAATCTAAATCTCTATTTTAGATTAAGAACTTGGAAAGAGGAAGAGAAAGGATTTCTGCAGAGCTTCGCTAGGATGAAGTTGCATGCATGAATTTCATTCAAAAGGTGTAAGAAATGGCTTACCCTTGGGTCTTATTTATAGCCCCCAAGGTAGTTATTTTAGGGTAAGTTGTTCCTTTGGAACAACTTAATTAAGGTGTACCATGATACATGGCACATTATAAGCTTAAGTTGTACCATATGCATGGTACAACATAAGCTTAAGATATTCCCCCTTTATTAGCCATATGTCGCATGCACTTATGCATATGTAATGCGACTTTCCCACTCATCCAGAGATCCTCTCCGCAAGGGAACAGATTCCCTTTGTACACGACTTCGTGTACGCGACGTTCGAGGTCCGTATTCCCTCGTACATCCCCCACAAGGGTGTACAAACGTCTTCCATATCCAACATTTTGGCCGTGCTTAGGCCTTAGTTTGTTAGAACTGTTAACTGTGAACAAAGAGAACCGGACGTGAAATGATAACGTCTGGGACGTCCCTTGACGGCTTAGACTTGACGACAAAGTCTGAGCCTAACAACAACTTTTGACATCGTAGGACTATCTTGTGGGTGTGTGCGTGTGGACACCCTAAAATAACCTTTCATGTCTTGTCACGTCACGTCCCGTCTTGCACAGCCCAGAGGGTAATAGGGCACTCTCCGAGTGATCCCTTGTCGTGATACACAGCCCAGAGGGCAATAAGGCACTCTTCGAGTGATCCCTTGTCATGATACACAGCCTAGAGGGCAATAGGGCACTCTCTAAGTGATCCCTTGTCGTGATACACAGCCCAGAGGGCAATAGGGCACTCGCCAAGCTAGAGCGAGTGATCCATTGTCTTGTCTTGTCTTATCATGTCTTGAATACTTGGGGTTGGGGTAGGGTTGAGCGTGCGCACGAGAAGAGGGTCTGATCCCCCTCGAACCGTAAGGTGTGAACCCTTCTGTGTCACACTTGTCTTGTCTTGTCCTGCCATGTTCCGACTTGTCTTGACACCTGTTAGGTTAGTCCCGTAGTTGGTAGCACATGCTATGATAACTACTTGTCACGTTTTACTTTCCTGCTGCGTTAACTCTCTTTTGTTCCTCTGTTATAACCTCAGCATGCTAATCAACCAGTAAACCATTGTTAAATAGTTGGTACACTTGCAGCAGAGTCTAACCCTCTTTTGTAGACTTTACCTGATGTACAGTTCCTTTCTTTTAGGTGATGTACGTCAGGTGTCGAGCCAGAGTTCGTGGACGCGACAGACTTATCGGAGCACGTGGAGCCTGAGGACGTCACCATAGAGTACGTGCTGACGAGGACCAGACCTTGAGGACTTTTCGGTCGCCACCTTCAGAGGTTACTACTTTTAGTTCGCTCTTTCGATAGTTTGTAGCCATGCTTAGGCTTTCCTCTCTTTAGACTTTTGTACTCGCTGGATATTAATTATATTAATGAATGCAACCTTCCTTCTGTACTTTCTGTTGTTTCGAACTTTATAAATGCAAGAACCTGAAAATTTTAAAATGGTACCCCTACAGACGCTTATTAGGTCCGAGCTTCTCAGCTCCGGCCTAAGCGGGCCTTGTCACGCTTCTCCTCCGTATTTTTGAGAAGCGGGGCGTGACAGGTTTTAGTGGTGGCCCATGCAGGTCATGCAAAGGTTTGGAACAATAAGAGTACCGCATTCATTTAATATCCATGTACGAGTCTGAATTAGGTTTTCCCAGTCTTACATACTAGGAAGACTTAGGTAGACGTCCCAGTTTGATAGTCAGACGCCTTGGTTAAGATTTAGTAATCCTCATCTTAGGATACCCTAGTAGCCTCTCTCCCGTCTCAGGCCATGTTAGAATTCTAGAATTCTTCTTTTAGTCGTTCGCTCGGGTCCATCGACTTCGGGCCCAGCAGAACGTGATCTTGATTCTCTTAGGGCCATTCCCTGAGATTTCTCTATTACAGTCTAGTTCACTAGGACGTCTTAGTATTGAGCTTTCCCTGATCTTTAGACAGCCCGATAATTAGGAATCTTGGATTTCTAGCATCTTCCAATCGTTACACTTTTGTGTTATCGGCCGTAGAGTTCCATCGTAGCTTTCATGAATCATATCTTAGGTGTTTTCTTCATATGATCATGTTCCGATTCACGTGATCGTTTCATGACACTTATCGATAATTCTTCGAACCCCTCCATTGCAAATCCTGCTTCATTTAAAAGTATTTTTGAAATTCATTATTAAATTCTTTGCTCAGTTTAAATTCTTGAAAACCTTTATTAAATATTTAAATTTCTTACCTTCGGTAGAGTTAAAATTCTTTCACTGATTTTGAAACATTCTTGGCCGTAATCTTTAAGTTACTATCTCGTACTCATTTTCGAATCGGTATCTTTCATATTTCAGGTTTTAAAACTTGTTACCATTTTGAAAATTCAATATATCACTTTTTTTCTAAACTTCGAAATTTATTTTAACCACTTACCGTACATACTTTTAAAATATTTTCTAAACTAGAGAGAGCTCCAATTTTATTTATTTATTTATTATTATTATATCAGCTCTATGTTCTTCGTGCTCACATTTCAAAATCTTTGTGTAAACCTATCTTCATTTGCAAAACAATCTTTTCTCACCCTACCCATCCTTCCTTCGTCTTACTTTTTCCAAAATTTTAATTTTCTACATCTGCTCACTTTTTAAGTATATATATAAAAATTTTTATAAGTATAAAAGTATATGATACCATCTTTTGCACAAAATCCTTCTTTCATCGTTCAATCATTTTTAAGCAATATTTTTGTCCCGTCCATCCGGCTACCTTCTTATCCTCGCCTTATCTGACTTCGTTCTTTCGATCTTGTTTCGTGTCGCTTTTGGTTTCGATCTCCTTCTTTTATGTAGACATCAGCGCCTGTAGTTGCCTATGTCATCTCTAGTTAGTAGTGGGCCCTTTGGTTTGTGATGTCGTCGTGATGTATATATATATATATATATATATATATATATATATATATATATATATATATATCTATCTATATTACAATTGAGGGCAGATTTTGAATTTGTCCTATGTGGCAATGTCACATCAAGTTTTGGAGGGAAATTTTTGGGTTGAAGAGAAATTTGTTGGGAATACACAAAAACATTGAAATTAGGAATTGTCTTTTGATATTAGTTATGATAAAAATGTTGTGCACACACACAATCTCATCTTGGGAATGAACACGAGCTGTGGGAGAATGAACGCGGGAGATGCTGCCAACTCATTGATCCGCGTTGCGAAACCCTGTAAAATTTCGATCACATCTACTGATATTTCAGGGGAAACTAATAATTATTAATGTTTGTTTAAAATTAGCGGGTCCAAGATTTTTTAAATGAACAGTGTCCCACGGGCACGGGTTATATGTATATGAAGCCCGCGCCGAAGGCGCCCGCGCCGAAGGCGCCCGCGCCGAAGGCGCCCGCGAAATTTTTTAACGCTGATTTGTTGTTCCGCGCCTAAGGCACCCACGCCGAAATTGTTGTTTTACGTCGAATTTGTTGTTCTGCGCCGAAGGCACCCACGTCGAATTTGGTTTTCTGTGTCGAAGACGCATGCGCTGAATTTGTTGTTCCGCGCTGAAGGCGCTCGCACCATTTTTTAACGCTGATTTGTTGTTCCGCGACTAAGGCACCTGCGTCGAAATTGTTGTTTTACGTCGAATTTGTTGTTCTGCGCCGAAGGCACCCACGACGAATTTGGTGTTCTGTATCAAAGGCGCATGCGCTGAATTTGTTGTTCCGCACCGAAGGCACCCACGCCAAAGACGCATGTGCCGCTAAATATTGTAAGCTAATTTGTTTTTCTTTTAAATTTTGGCTTTGAAAAAAAAATTCGGGGAACAAAGATTTTGCAAGTGAAAATCTTAAATGAACCGTGCCCGCGGGCACGGGTTATGACTAGTATATATATATGTATAGTGCGTAGACCTGTATAAGTGTGTTACCTTTAGGATCTTGGTGATCGTCTCTTGTGTCTTGTATGCATACTCAGTGTGGTCCAGGACATACATATGGAGTTGTCTGAATGATGGCATTCATATTTGTGTGGACATCGTCATAGCAGGAAATTTCTTAGACTTAGTCTTTTCGTACTATTGTATAGCTTATCTTTGGTTGCATGTGACTGTATCAAACTTTTGTCTTCTTTTTTAATCAAATCCTTAAAGTTTGAAACTAGCTCACATGATCACGACCCCTTATTCTCCCTCAACCATTACCACAACTCCACACGGTTTTTCAAATGTTGTAAAATATGTTATTGGCCTTACGTTTTCCTTTCTCTTCTCTCTTCTTTCTCCCTTCGAGATGTTATGCTTAATGTTGTTATTGGGACTAGCTACTATTATTTTTAGGATCTTGTGTGCGGGTAGGTATAGTGTGTGGTGAGATAATAGCGATGATTAATTAATTTTGAGACACCAAGATAGGAGATTGGAATCATTGGATGAAAAGAATGAGCTGTCCAAGACTTATTTATAATACCGATGTGTGAAGGACCCAATGGAGAACTCTGATTGGATGAAATTATGTACATGGAGATGAGTACGTAATCGATCTGAAACTTGGACGAGTGATGGATGAGAGTAGCTAGGACGGGATAGTATGATTTGGAGTTATCATGAGAATGAGTAGAATATTTAAAGCATCAAGTTCGATTATTAAGTTGAGGTGAGAAGACATTGGACGTAATACGACATGTTGAGATGAATGAGATGTTATGAAGATGGATTTTAGTATTATTAGGAGGTTAGATGTTAAGAGTAAGGATAGATGTAGTTTCTGGTTCATTGATTTTGGGGAATAGAATTATGAGTTAAGGTGACAGATGATATATTGGGGACATGATGATTGTTGAATTGTGGCCGGTAATATGGATCTATAGTCAGATGCTAGGGCGTGATTCTAGTTGTAGCATTATCCAGTGAAGAGACGCGTTGTGATGGATTATTGAGGAACGCCATTTGAAGTTATAGGATTAGCGATCTCTATGTGTAGATATAAGAGTTGCGGGTATAAGATTAGATAGATAATATTATTATTAGTATAAGTGATTCCGAGGACGGAATCATTTCTAAGGTGGGTAGAATGTAACGGCCGCTTTCCGATCGTTCATATTTTCTACGTGCACGTACTTTTTCGTGCACGTATTTAATTTGGCTCTTTCTTGGTTTCGGTATATACGATGTGATATGTCGTTGTGACCGTATGGAAGTGTAGAATTTTATGGTAATTTTTGGGAACGTCATCTCACGGCTCGTCTTCTCGTAAAACAGCTTTGAATGGAAGGGCGTTTTGGTCTTTTGGCACCAATACGCGGTTCCCGATTTTACAATAAATTTTAGTAGGTGTAGCATGCGATCGGACCCCGTAGCCCCGTACTTCTCGTCTCCATGATCGTCCCGGTAATTTTGGATTATTTTTCCGATGCCCATAGTGGAAGATATCCCCTAATCAATTTGCTACAGTTGATTAGCCTTTAATCTTTTTGAAATTTCAAAATTAATCAAATCTTAATGAGATCCCTACGTATCATGAATGTGGGATTTCATTGCTACTCACACCTTCCTTTTTCCCCTCCTTGCACACCCCTCTCTCACTCTCTCTCCTAGTCACCCCTTAGTTATACCCCACTTAAAACACTTTTTAGCAACATATCATCTTCAAAACCAAACAAACCCTACCCTCAAACATACTCACGCATGAACCCATCTATGGCCGCCTCTAGCTTCTCCTCCGGCCACCTCAGGCTGCCCCCAAGCCCCCACCACCAGCCACCACCTTCTCCTCCTCCTTCTCCTCCATCTCCACCTCTCCAAGACATCAAAAACCCATCAAAAACACCAAGTAAACACAGCCCAGGCCTGCTGTGCACGCCCGTCGGAAAACGGCCGCCGCCGCCACTCCGGCCACCCCTCCAATGAAATCCACCACCGTCGAACTCTCCTTTGACCCACCAATCATCTCCAACTCCCCTTACCCTCGTTCCTCATCTATACCTCCTCGAAACATCTCTCGAACTCGACGTAACGACAGTTTTACAGATCTGTGCCACCGCCGGAAAAACTTGTATCCACCGGCCATCCGGCCACCTACCATGACTACCCTACCGCCGTTGGATTCCTATCGAAACTCCCTACCAACTGCAACTTCCCTCATGCTCATAGCCCACCTGTAGCTCCCGGAATCCTCGTCGGAACACGCCATATCGGTTGTTTTTCATAGATCTGGAAGCTGAACTTCGCCGACCACGCACGGCCACCTCCGACCACTCCCGGAGACAACTCCACTGCCGTTGGCTTCGTCTTGAAGTCCTTTACCCACTGCAACTTCCCTTTTATGCCGTTCGTCTCTGAAATTTCACTGAGACGTGCGACAACGGACGTGGCACAAATCTGTCCTCCCCGGCTTCTCACGGCCGCCCACCGCCGTGCGCTCGTGCCGTCGGCCATCCACCGGGCCGAGCATCTTTCTTTGGTCCCACTTCATCTACCAACATACCCCTTGGACTCTTGGAGTTCACATTCGTTGCCGCACGCACGCACTTTTAGCCGACGTCGCCGTTATCGTGAAGAACCGTTGCGCTACTCGCAACGGGAGGAGGATCGCTGACTAGCTCGCTGATTTCACGCTGCCACCCCGCTGTGCAGAGATACCTCGCTGTGCTACCCGTGGCCGAGGAGTTCTAGACGATGCCGACGTTTCGTCGTTCAGACCCGACTTCCGCTTATTGGACGGCATCACGAGGTTGGTTTCCCTAACGAGTAGTAAAACCCACACAGTAGCTAATCAAACCCTAATCTAAAATTGATCAACTTGAATTAAATTTATTTTCATCATCTGTAAAACGTTGCCCACCGTAGGAAAGATCGACGAATGGACAAATTTTCTGTGCACTGATTCGGGTTGAATATTGCATATTTAACCCCCTATTTAGTCCTATTTTATGCTTATATGGTGCTTAATTGGTCTCTAATACGTTCGTATTTTTAATATCATCATTTATTAGAGAAATTACTTAATTTGTGCACAAAACATTGTTGGATATGGAAGACGTTTGTACACCCTTGTGGGGGATGTACGAGGGAATACGGACCTCGAACGTCGCGTACACGAAGTCGTGTACAAAGGGAATCTGTTCCCTTGCGGAGAGGATCTCTGGATGAGTGGGAAAGTCACATTATATATGCATAAGTGCATGCGACATATGGCTAATAAAGGGGGAATATCTTAAGCTTATGTTGTACCATGCATATGGTACAACTTAAGCTTATAATGTGCCATGTATCATGGTACACCTTAATTAAGTTGTTCCAAAGGAACAACTTACCCTAAAATAACTACCTTGGGGGCTATAAATAAGACCCAAGGGTAAGCCATTTCTTACACCATTTGCATGAAATTCATGCATGCATCTTCATCCTAGCGAAGCTCTGCAGAAATCCTTTCTCTCCCTCTTATCCAAGTTCTTAATCTAAAGTAGAGATTTAGATTGTGGATTAGTAGCCTTACTCCGTTCGTGAGAAGACTCGATCCGTCGTGGCGAATCCGAAGGCGAAGTTCGTAGACTACCGTGCTGCATACGCAAGCGTAAGTCTAAACTTCATGTTATCGATCCTAACTCTGTTTTGGACAGGATCCTACATTGGTATCAGAGCCATACGGGTTCGCCCCGGAGAAACTATGAACGAGTCGTTGTCTTTTTCACGGATGGGTATCCTACCATTACGGATATGGTAGGAACGCTTCGTGACGGAGAGAACGCAGCGGTTGTTCTTTTCACGTTAGGGTCTTCTGTCATTACGGATATGGCAGGGACTCTCCGTGACGGGAAGAACCGACCGTTCATATCGTCAAACTCGCTCTCTTCATGGATGCTGAGTCTCCATTCATAGGGAATGGGCGCTCTCTTCATGTGGAGCGCGTAGTTTACGAATTTTTGAAGTGGGTTCATTTTTTGGCACACGGCCATTGGAGGACAACTACTTCCTCGACGAACGGGTGCTTCACCGGAGAAGAAGATGGTGGTTATTCCCATCGGGGAAGATGAATTTTTTTTTGTGCATGTGCACCATGACCAAATGGGTTATGAAGGCCATGCACCCCCCTCCCCATGCGGAGGGGGTTGGCTATGGCCAATAACCACCGCGGCAACCCCCTCCGGCGGGGGTGTGCGGCCTCCCATGAAAGGGGAAACCGGCCATGGCCAAAGGGACATGACCGGTCAAGGCAAAAAAATGCCATGGCCGGGCCATGGCCGGCCGGCCATGGCCGGCCATGGCCATGGCCGGTCGGCTCTGGCCGGCCACGGCCAGGGGCAGAAGGCCCTGGCCGCGGCCAGGCCAGGGCCTGGCCTCCCTGGCCGAGGCCAGGGCAGGGGCCCTGGCCCCGGCCAGGGCCTGGCCGAGGCCAGGGCAGGAGCCCTGGCCCCGGCCAGGGCCCTGCCGCCCTGGCAGAGGCCAGGGCAGCGCCCTGGCCTCAGGCCAGGGCCCGGCCGCCCTGGCCGAGGCCAGGGCAGAGGCCCTGGCCCCGGCCAGGGCCTGGCTGCCCTGGCAGAGGCCAGGGCCTGGCTGCCCTGGCCTCAGGCCAGGGCCGCCCTGGCCTCAGGCCAGGGCCGCCCTGGCCGCCCTGGCCTCAGGCCAGGGCAGCGCCCTGGCCTCAGGCCAGGGCCTGGCCGCCCTGGCCGAGGCCAGGGCAGGGGCCCTGGCCCCGGCTAGGGGCCTCTGGCCGAGGCCAGGCCAGGCAGAAGGCCTGGCCGGCCTCTGGCCGAGGCCAGGCCAGGCAGAGGCCTGGCCGGCCTCTGGCCTAGGCCAGGCCAGTGGCCAGGCCGACCCTGGCAGTGGCCAGGGCTGCCGCAGGCCGTCCTTGGCCGGTTGTCGGACTGATCAGCACTGGCCGGGGGAAGTTTCAGACCAATTCGGCAAAGGCCTTGGTCGAACTAGCCCATACGGGGCCAAACGACAGTCGTCTGCATCAAATTTCTCTCATACGGGGGGAAACGCCTGGATCCATACGGGAGCCGGCGACGATAATTTGCAGAAAAATCCCCAAAAAGGGGGATCCGACTTAGGCACGGCTACGGCTCATTCCCGACAAATGGTCAGGAAGTGCCGAATATTTCACTAGTATCATAAGGGTACTAAGTTGAAATATATTTTATTTGAAAAATACGTTTTCATACGTTTTGAAAAATAAGTTTTCAAAAACGCTTTTCCGCTGCAAAGTACTATAAGAGTACTAACATTTGATAAAGTGAGGGAGAAATATTGAAAGTTACTCTAGATGGTGATCGAAAACGTAGTGACCTTTCCGACTCTAGAGTAACATCTTCAATATTTTTCGAAAGTAACTTATCAAATTATGAATATCATTCCAAGTGGGAGTTGATTTTAGAACTATCCATATGGGATATTCTATTATCATTTCAAGTGGGAATTATATTTGAAAAATACGTTTTCAAACTCGTTTTTCCGCTGCTAGTACTATAATAGTACTATTGTTTGATAAGTGATGGGGGAATATTGAAGGTTGTTCTAGATGGTGATTGGAATCAAAGAGACCTTTTCGATTCTAGAACAACATCTTCAATATTTTTCGAAAGTAACTTATCAAATATAATATAATTTCAAGTGGGAGTTATATTTTAAGAATTTTATGCAATATGTTTTTGATCGAACCTTCGGTTTTTATGTCTTTTGCAGCATTTTAAAAGTAAAATGTCTTCCGCTTCAAAGAATATCGTCGCTGAGTTAAACAAAGGTGAAAAACTCAACGGCGATAATTACAAACTTTGGTCCATCAAGATACAATACGTTCTAGAGGAGCAAGAAGTGCTCGAAACTCTAAAGAACGTTATGATTGAACCTGAGTTGGGCACTACGGCCCAACACCGACGAGACAAGGAAGCTTTTGATGCTTGGTCTCGGAAGAACAAGATAGCGCGCATTACGTTATTAAGCAGTATGGCTGATGACATAATGCGCATCTTCCGAGAACATGACCTAGCCATGGACATATGGTCCAAGCTAGAGGAGAAGTTCGGTGGCACATCGGTGTCCAAACTTCGCGCCTTAACTATAAAGTTCGATACATATAAGAAACGTCCAGATCATTCCATGGGGAAACATCTGCGACATATGGCGAACCTTATATCAGAGTTAAAGGACGCAGGTCATGTGCTCACAGATGAGCAACAAATCCAAGCAGTCATACGTTCCCTACCAAATGGGTGGGACCAAATGAAGATGCATCTCACTCACAATGAGAGCATCAAGACCTTCAGCGATGTTTCCAAGCACCTCGAATTAGAGGAAGAGCGGCTTGCGGCTGCCAAGCCAAGTGCAGAAGTGCACATGGTTGCTAGTTCCTCACACGGGGGAAAGAAAAGGAAAAATCGTTCGAAGTTCACTAATGAACGTAATAAGCAACCTGAGTCTACCAAGAAACCCAAACATAAGGGTGGGCACAAGAAATGGCACAAGAAGAAAGACTTGAAGAGGATCAAGTGCTTCAAGTGCAACAAGCTCGGTCACTATGCTCGTTCGTGTACGAGTGGAGGCGACGAGGTAACTTGTAAATATACTAGTTACATATGTGTTTCTAGTTCAATATTTCCTGTGGAATCTAATCCATTTTGGATAATTGATTCAGGTGCCACCGACCACATAGCAAGGGACAGACGGTCCTTCGTGGAGTATCACCGGATACCCCAAGGAACGAAGTGGATCTATGTAGGAAACAACACACGTGTTGAAGTGAAAGGCGTTGGGACTTGCAAGCTAGTCTTGGACAACGGCCGCACTCTCCTACTTCATGATGTCCTCTTCGCTCCAGATATTCGAAGGAATATAATTTCTGTGGTTGTATTAATGGGTCTTGGCTATAACTGGTTTTTTCATGATTGTAATGTGGACTTAAGTTGTAATAATACTCTTATTGGTACTGGGTTTGTATTTAAAGGATTTATTGTAATGAGTACAATGTATGATTCCTCATGTAATGAAAATTTCCTTATTGCAAATTCTAAGACTTATGAGTCTTATGTGAATTGTTGGCACGCAAGGCTTGGTCATATTGGACCAACGCGTATGGATAGACTCGCCAAACGTGGTCTTCTATCCAATGTTTCAAAGGTTGAAATGTCGACATGCGAACATTGCCTTGTGGGGAAATCTTGTCGCAAGCCGTTTGGAACCGGCACAAGGGCCGAGGTTCCATTACAGCTTATCCATTCGGACATATGTGGTCCGATGAATGTCAAGACAAGACGCGGAAAGTCCTATTTCATCACTTTTATTGATGATTTTACCCGATTCGGACATATCTATTTGATATCCCACAAAAGTGAAGCTTTGGCTTGCTTTAAAAACTATATGAGTTTAGTGGAGAATCAATTAGATCGCAAGATTAAGGTCTTGCGAACCGATAGGGGCGGTGAATATCAATCAATAAGTTTTAAGGAACTCTGTGATGAAAAAGGCATAGTACATCAGGTAACTATGCCTTATACTCCTCAACAAAACGGTGTTGCAGAAAGGAGAAATAGGACTTTAATGGAAATGGTCCGTTCAATGATGGCGCAAGCTAACTTGCCAATCACCTTTTGGGGAGATGCATTATTGACGGCCACTTTCATTTTAAACCGTGTACCCTCGAAATCAGTTAGCTCCACTCCTTATGAGTTGTGGAACCAAATGTCTCCTGACTTAAACATTTTGAAACCTTGGGGTTGTGCATCCTACGAACATATTTCCTCCCATAAGTATGGCAAACTTGGGCCAAGGGGAAGGAAATGTATCTTTATACGATACGCAGAAAACTCCAAAGGTTATGTTTTTGTTAGTCAGGAAGACAATGGTGGGCTAATTGAGTTTGAGTCGAGGGATGTCACTTTCTTGGAAAACGAGTTTCCAAGACAGGGCGAGATAAGTCAGGACTTATCTCTATTTGAGATTTATGATCAAGAAGGATTACCTCATTCGAGTGGGAGAATTCTTGGTGAAAATGAAAATACGTTTCAACCTTCACCAATGGATTATACGAATGACGATTATCCTATTCCATACGGGAATAATGATCCAAGTGGGAGCAATTCTAACGACATTCCAAGTGGGAGTGATATTAGAATTGATCTAAATTCAAGTCAACAAGGACTTGAAGAATCTCAAATACGACGTAGTAGTCGTACAAGGTTGGCTCCTCTAAGATTTGAGGATGAATTTCCGCAAACCTTTATGACTTTACTACAAGAAGATGACGAGCCTGCTACTTTCAAACAGGCCGTATCTTGCCCTGCTAAAGACAAATGGATGGAAGCGATGCAAGAGGAATTAGAATCCATGAAAGTTAACCAAGTCTGGGACTTAGTTGACTTACCCAGAGGACGTAGAGCTATTGGGAACAAATGGGTTCTCAAGATCAAGCATAAGGCTGATGGCTCTATTGACAGATATAAAGCTCGCCTTGTCGCGAAAGGTTTTACGCAACAGGAAGGGATAGACTACGAAGAGACCTTCTCACCTGTTGTTCGTTTTACCTCAATTCGCCTGATTCTGGCAATGGTAGCTTGCTTAGACCTCGAATTACATCAAATGGATGTAAAGACTGCTTTTCTCAATGGAGAATTGGACGAGGAGATCTATATGGAACAACCAACAGGGTTTGTAAAAGAAGGAAACGAACATAAGGTTTGTAAACTTCTTAAATCCATATATGGTCTTAAACAATCCTCGAGGCAGTGGTATATACGATTTCAAGAGGTTGTCTTATCAAATGGATTTTCCATGCTTGATGAAGATAACTGTGTATATATCAAGAGGAATAAGAACAAGTATGTTATTATGTCTCTATATGTAGATGACATCTTAATAGCCGGAAATGACAAGGGCTTTGTGATGGATATCAAGGCTTGCCTTTCATCAGTTTTTGAGATGAAAGACATGGGAGAAGCCGCATATATCCTTGGAGTTAAGATTTCAAGGAATCGTTCGAAGAAACTTCTTTCTCTTTCACAGGAGACTTATATAAAGAAGGTTCTAGAACGTTTTAATATGCAGGACTGCAAGTCCATTGATACTCCAATAAGCAAGTGCGACAATTTATGTCTGAAATCATGTCCGAAGAACCAAAAAGAGAAGGAGATTATGGAAAAAGTTCCATATTCCAGTGCAGTTGGTAGTCTAATGTACGCTATGATGTGTACAAGACCGGACATCTGTTTTGCCGTTGGAATGGTAAGTCGTTACCAATCCAACCCAGGGCAAGTACACTGGAAAGCGGTTAAGAGGATAATGCGGTATCTCAAAGGAACTGCAGACTTTGCTTTATGCTATCAAGGAGATGCCTTGAGGCTCGAAGGCTACACTGATGCTGATTGGGCGGGTGATCTCGATGAACGACGATCGACCTCAGGATATGTTTTTCTACTCGGATCTGGTGCAATATCCTGGAGTAGCAAGAAACAATCCTGCATCGCACTTTCAACCATGGAAGCCGAGTTTGTAGCATTTAGCATGGCAGTTCAAGAGGCTGTTTGGCTTAGGAAGTTCTTAGACAGGCTAATTAATGCAAGTGACTCAGGTGCTGTACCTATACACAGCGACAGTCAAGCATCTATAGCCTATGTCAAAGATCCGAAATTCCATTGTAAGACCAAACACATAGATATCCGCTACAAATTTGCAAAAGACTATGATAAGACCAAGAAGGTAGACATAAGGTACATATCTACGCATGAGATGATAGCGGATCCGCTTACAAAGGCGATCCCCAGAGATGTGTTTTACAAACACTTATCATCTCAAGGATTGCGTAAGAGCTGAGTTGTACCAATGTAAATTCCCATGTCTGTAAATGATCAAAATTAATAAAAGAATAAGTTCTTTTTCAAACATTGCATATGAATTTCTTAAGAAATGTTTGTGTACATTTTTGAAATCTCAGCTGAATTGTGTGTATGTCGGACAGATTAAGGTTGGCTCTCTCACATGAGCAACCGCCTTATCTTATCAGATGGATAAGATAGAGATGAGACTAGTTTAAAGTCAAAATCATTAGACGAATGATTTAGAGTCATGACTTAAACAAGATAGTCGAATGAAAGATCTGCATCATATGGATGCTTACAAAAGATCTGAGATCTGTATCACAAGGATATTTGAAAGAGATCTCATATGATTTTTTCCTATCTGTCTTATGCAGGATGAGAGTCCGTGAATATTTCACGAGTAGTAAGGGGACTCAAAAAGATAGTCACTGTGGTGTCTGATCTTTTCATCCGTACAACATCATTAAGACATACTCTCCCTGGGAAAGGAGTGATGTTGTAATACGTGTTCATACCACGTATGCATTTCGACCACTGAGTTAGTAGCAATAGTGTTTGCTATTATGTGAGACTCAAAGGCCATATGGGTCTTTACTCTTACCCTCAAGGACTCCAATTGGTTCCTTTAGATTTGACGAAATGATCGCTATCTTAGCGTGTTACTTATGAGCTATGATAATTCGGCTCGGCGGGGCACGTTAGAAAAGCGAGTCTAGTCAAGATCAGAAGGTTCGCAAGAAGAGGAAGATTGATTTCATATTCGCATTTGGACTTTAATGATTCAAAGCTGGCCAGCCAATTGTAATCCAGATGGGATTCAATTGTTGAATATAAAGTATAAGAAATGTGAAGAAATAATCTAGGGTAAAGCATGCGTTGAACTACTCAACTTTGCACCTTCGAGGTCGTTGTGTATCTCTAACAAGTGCACAACAACAGACTCTACGCGCATGACGGTCGCACGGTCTATTTCTCGGTATGATAGATGAAAGAACTAAGGGAAAGACGTTCTCTTACAATCCCCTCAAGTGTGAGTGGGAGATGTTGGATATGGAAGACGTTTGTACACCCTTGTGGGGGATGTACGAGGGAATACGGACCTCGAACGTCGCGTACACGAAGTCGTGTACAAAGGGAATCTGTTCCCTTGCGGAGAGGATCTCTGGATGAGTGGGAAAGTCGCATTATATATGCATAAGTGCATGCGACATATGGCTAATAAAGGGGGAATATCTTAAGCTTATGTTGTACCATGCATATGGTACAACTTAAGCTTATAATGTGCCATGTATCATGGTACACCTTAATTAAGTTGTTCCAAAGGAACAACTTACCCTAAAATAACTACCTTGGGGGCTATAAATAAGACCCAAGGGTAAGCCATTTCTTACACCATTTGCATGAAATTCATGCATGCATCTTCATCCTAGCGAAGCTCTGCAGAAATCCTTTCTCTCCCTCTTATCCAAGTTCTTAATCTAAAGTAGAGATTTAGATTGTGGATTAGTAGCCTTACTCCGTTCGTGAGAAGACTCGATCCGTCGTGGCGAATCCGAAGGCGAAGTTCGTAGACTACCGTGCCGCATACGCAAGCGTAAGTCTAAACTTCATGTTATCGATCCTAACTCTGTTTTGGACAGGATCCTACAAACATGAATTTTATTGAGTATTTCTGCTTTTTTATATTTTTCATGGCAAGATCTCGATCTCATGATTCCAACGACTATTTATTTGTATTTTTCTGAGATCTGTGCTAATTTTTATGAATTTTTGAATGCAGAATACCATTTAATTGAAGAAATACGGAAGAAATACGTTTAAAATACAAAAATACGTGCCCCGCACGTATCTTGGTGGCCACGTGGCGCACATCCAGCGTTTTCGCCCGAATCGAACGGTGCCCAGATAAGGGCGACGCGGCGACTTTATCTCCGTTGGATCGTGATCCAATGTCTCCCATTCTTTCCAAACACGGCATGCTGAGGGGCGACGTGGCGCTTCATCAATCGTCCGATCATAATCTGACGGCCAGGAGCGAACTGAACAAAGAGCGATGAGCGCGGGATATAGGGACACGCGGCAGCAATCTAACGCGCCCCCGCCACATCGAACGGCCCTAAATGAACCCGCATTCGAAATCAAATCCATTTCGAAGTGGTAACGTGGTCAGCTCTTGGGCGTGCGTTCGCGATCCAACGGTCCAGCTCCATGCGGGGATCAGCGAACGAAGCGGCGCGATCATCACCGTTGGATTTCAATCCAACGGTCTAAATTCAATCCGAAGGGAACTCGGATGCGGGCGCACGACAATTAAGGAACACGTGGCAGCGTGTAGTTTAATCCCGCACGCATCGGACGGCTATGGTTTGAGGCGCTCGTGGGTTTGGGTTTTAAGCAAGCGGGTGCGGGTTTTGGACCCAATAAGCCCCCAAAACCCGCAATGCTATTATATAAGCGTATTCTAGGGGTTTTGGGGGTATTCTGGCGTATTTTGGGACTTTTGGAGCGGCTACTGTGTGTATTTCTCCAGGGAAAAATTCTGAAAAATTCCAGAGGCTATTCTTCCTATTCTTAAAGAGTTTTTGGTTCTATCTTAGAGATTTGGTGACAAATTCTTGAACTTATACCCCGTATTGGGTGCTTTTTCATTGTATTTGGCTATTAGAACGATGTATTTGGCTATGAAACTTGCTTGTTTTTGCACCATGCATGGCTAATCTCCTTGTGCTATGGTTGTGATGTACTTAGGAGTATGTAGTCGCTAAATTTCATGTCTTTAGCCCTATTATCATGACAAAATTGCTAGTAATGTTGATTTCTACAACGTATTTGATGGGTATTTCTCTATTGACGATATATTTGATGTGCCCTATGGCTAGGCCCTGACAAGGCTAGCCAATTCATGTTCACTAATCTGAACTTATCGCTGCGTTTATAGTTTAATGAAATCAACATTGCTAGTGATACGTTTAAGGCTATTTTGACTAGTTTTATCGTTCTATCTTCCGACGTCTTCACGCCTTGACCAGGTGAAGCGTTGAGTTATATAAAAGACATGATATTCAGCGATTATAAAATCCTAATGAAATCACAACCGTAGCACATCCACCTCATATGTGGTGGTGTTGACGTAGTTAGGGTGTCGCATTCGTTGGTTTCTATATCTTTTCGCCCTATTTTAATTGTATAATTACGTGTCTCGTCAATTTCTAGTTATATTTTGTTTGGGTGTGTTATACGGAGACGTGTGCATGCTTGATACGAATCTGATCTTTGCAGACTTATTCGTGATGCGTGATTATTTTTCTTATGAAGTTGACGTTGCACGTGATTAATCCTTTGGCACGTTTTTATATACTTGATCACCATACTTTTCGACGTTCTCGTGCCCTGACCGGACGAAACGTTGAGTTATAGAAAAGGTATTGATAATCATTGATTGCACACGCCCTAACGAAATAAAACCCAACACATACTCTCCATACTTGTACCCCTACCGAAGTCACCGTAAATATCGCAGGATTTTCGTTTCTTATTCCAAACTCTTGATACTCTTGAATATACTTGATAGGTGGTTGGTTATCGTCGTATCATTACTCTTTACAGATTGACGTTTGTAGTTTTACAGGGCAGTTGTCATGCGGATTCGATACCTGGACTCACCAGGATATTACTTGCACGATCTCCTGCGCTTGGGAGTAGTTCTCACATCATTTGAGACGAGGCAAGTTTTTGGCGCCGTTACCGGGGATAACAGTACTTGCGATCTACGATTTCAGTTTGTTTGGAGGAACATTCGGTGAGATCCTTCCATCTTATAGTTTAGGATTTTTTTCTATTATTTTTTATTTTGTTTTCTCTTAAAAAAAGTCAAAAAAAAATGGAGTACCTGGAACTCATGAAATTCTATCGCACGAATACTTGGCATGATGCAGAGAATAATAATGCACACAAACATAGGATGGAGAAGCTCAAGATCGTTGGTTTTAATCAGACTAATTGTGAAATTTTGTTTCAGGCCTGGAGGAGGTTCACAGACATAATATCGAGCTATCCGCAGCATGGGTTTACAAAGAAAGAGCTTATGGAGTCCTTCCTAGGTGGACTACGACCACAGCTGCAGGAATTCTTGGGAGTCATGACGCCGACAGAGGCGTGGAATTACATGGAGTCTTTACAAGAGGATGAAGAGATCATGAAAAAGACTTCAGAGTGCGATTCAACAGAGCCTTCAAGCCTTGATCAAGGGGAGCAAAGCGTAGACGTACCTTTGCAACACTTGAAAGAGGAAATTCAATTGCTCATTCAGACACAGGAGGCTACATCCCACCAATTCCAAGAGAATTTCCTTGCTCGGAGTCGGCAAATTCAGCAATCTATTGAAAATCTTACTCTGACTGTCGCTTGCATAGAAGAAAATAATTATTTTGAAATTAAATTTCCAAAATCTAATTTAAGTCCATCTTCTATTGCAGTTATATCGAGCGAGCCATGTCATGATGAGGACACGGATAAAAATATCGACATGGAAGGAAAAGTGTGCAAAAGAGAGGACGAGCTAGCAATTTTGGATGAACTGGAGGAGGAGACGACTAGGGACATGAGTTTAAAGACCATCGCTATTGGGCCCGAACCAATCCCTTGCTCAGTTTTTTCCCAAAATCATTTACCCCTCTCCACATTGACTGACCATCATACCGATAGTAGTGCATATCCTTCCGGGAGTAGTCGTCAACACGCTTTAATTTATTTCACCTATTTTGATGACTACATATGGAATATTTTTGTTGAGAGAAGTTTTAAAAAAATTTGGACTGACATAACTCATCTCTTGCAGGACATTGGTAAACAGCTTATAGAGATGCTTGGAGTTGTGTTGATGGAGTCCAATTTAGCTTTTGGAGGAAGGAAACTTGCCGAGGAGCTCAAGGAGCAGATTGAACAACTTCCTCCACCATTAAAGATTCGGGATCCGCCATTTGATCATGGTGTGTTCTTTCCAATATTGTAGATTTTTATATGCTTTCTAGGTTGCTGGCTTGAATAAACTCGTCCCCCTTTCGACATTGAGGACAATGTCCATCTTTAGTTGGGGGGTGTGTATGAGACCTTAGATTTTTTTTCAATAAACAAGGCAAAAGAAAAAGAATGAACCACCAATCTCATCTTTTTAAAACTCCTTATACCACAAATGCGGAGGATTATGCATTAATCGAGTTCTAAAAATTGTTTATGGCTTGATTACATTTTTTTTCCTTCATGGAATTACCGTTAATATGCTATTCATGAAAATTTTCAATTGCCATGATTAATATCTCGAAATAATTTGAATTTATTTCATGCATGCTAATGTGATGAAAAAGCTTAAGTATACACGATTTATTTGAAAAGTCTTCATGTTGAAGAGGAATTGTGCCGTTGTTATCAATGTTTATGTTCTTAAAATGGGTATTGAGTTGCTTATGAAAAGAAAAAAGAGAGAGAGAAAAATGAAATATTGCAAAAAAAATAGCAAATGATAATGAATAAGTGTGTCACTTGATAAATAACTTGGTTGGCTCGAGTAGTACAGTCCGAGGGGGCCTTTTTGGCCTAATGCCCTATAATTGTCTGATTTGGGAGCCATTGACCGGAAACTCACTCATTTGATGGAGCGATCCAAGTTATACTTTTTTCCGCAAATGTTGCTTGTTGCGCGTTATGCGGAACTTATAAAAGAAAAGAAATGGTGAATACACTAAGCAACCTCAATACCTATGACGTGAATGGTTACTTTTTGAGATGGCAATTCCTTGGAAACAAGAAAACTAGTATATAACGACGTGTTATACTTTCGCTTGCGCAAAACGATGCTTGCATGTTATTTATTCAAATTAAATTAGAGAAAATATCGTGTGATTGATCTTGTGCATGGATTGTGTATATAGATGGTCAAAATCATGTTGGAAAGCGCACTATTGAGCCATGCCATAAACGATTTGATAGAATTTATTATTTTACTAATCATCCGTATTCATCGCTCTTTTTACTAGGGACTAGCAAATCGCTAGTTGGGGGGTGTGATTCGGGTTGAATATTACATATTTAACCCCCTATTTAGTCCTATTTTATGCTTATATGGTTCTTAATTGGTCTCTAATACGTTCGTATTTTTAATATCATCATTTATTAGAGAAATTACTTAATTTGTGCACAAAACATGAATTTTATTGAGTATTTCTGCTTTTTTATATTTTTCATGGCAAGATCTCGATCTCATGATTCCAACGACTATTTATTTGTATTTTTCTGATATCTGTGCTAATTTTTATGAATTTTTGAATGCAGAATACCATTTAATTGAAGAAATACGGAAGAAATACGTTTAAAATACAAAATTACGCGCCCTGCACGTATCTTGGCGGCCACATGGCACACATCCAGAGTTTCCGCTAGAATCGAACGGCGCCCAGACAAGGGCGACGCGGCGACTTCATCTCCATTGGATCGTGATCCAATGGCTCCCATTCTTTCCAAACACAGCATGCTGAGGGGCGACGTGGCGCTTCATCAATCGTCCGATCATAATCTGACGGCCAGGAGCGAACCGAACGAATAGCGATGAGCGCGGGATATAGGGACACGAGGCAGCAATCTAACGCGCCCCCGCCACATTGAACGGCCCTAAATCAACCCGCATTCGAAATCAAATCCGTTTCGAAGTGGCGACGTGGTCAGCTCTTGGGTGTGCGTTCGCGATCCAACGGCCCAGCTCCATGCGGGGATCAGCGAACGAAGCGGCGCGATCATCACCGTTGGATTTCAATCCAACGATCTAAACTCAATCCGAATGGAACTCGGATGCGGGCGCACGACAATTAAGGAACACGTGGCAGCATGCAGTTTAATCCCGCACGCATCGAACGGCTATGGTTTGAGGCGCTCGTGGGTTTGGGTTTTAAGCAAGCGGGTGCGGGTTTTGGACCCAATAAGCCCCCAAAACCCGCAATGCTATTATATAAGCGTATTCTAGGGGGTTTGGGGGTATTCTGCCGTATTTTGGGCCTTTTGGAGCGGCTACTGTGCGTATTTCTCCAGGGAAAAATTCTGATAATTTCCAGAGCCTATTTTCCCTATTTCCAGAGAGTTTGGGTGGCTACAAAGGAGTTTTGGTGATAGAATCTTGAACTTTTACTCCGTATTTGGTGATTTTTCCTTGTATTTCGACATTAGAACGATGTATTCTCTTATGAACTCTGATTTTTATTGCACCATGAGTAGCTAAACATCTCATGCTATGGTTGTGATGTAATTAGGAGTATGTAGTCAATGAATTTCATGTCTTTAGCCTCGTTATCATGTCAAAATTGCTCGTAATGTTGATTTCTACAACGTATTTGTTGGGTATTGCTTATTGTTCGATATCGTTTATGTTCCCTAATGCTAGGCCCTGATAAGCCTAGCCTAATCGAGTTCACTAATCTGAACTTATCGCTGCGTTTAATGTTCAATGAAATCAACATTGCTAGTGATACATTTACGGCTATTTTGACTAGATTTTATCGATTCATCTTCCGACGTCTTCACGCCTTGACCGGGTGAAGCGTTGTGTGATATTGAAAGGCATGAAATTTCAGCGACTATAAACTCCTAATGAAATCATAACCGTAGCATCTTTTTCTCATAGAATACCAAACTTTCGAAACTCCGTGAAACTTCTTAAAACCACTTCCTCGTTACCGATCGTTAAACCATTTTTCTTATTCGAAAAGGTGGTTGTTTTCTTATCCGTATATTATATTTGATTAGTTGAGTTTGTGTTATCTCATGTCGACTTGCCCCGAGGATTCGACTCTGGACTCTCCAGATACTACTTGTTCGATCTCCTGCACTTGGGAGTAGATCTCACATTGTTTTGAGAGAGGCAAGTTTTTGGCGCCGTTGCCGGGGATAACAGTACTTGTGATCTATGATTTCAGTTCGTTTGGAGGAACATTCGGTGAGATCCTTCCATCTTATAGTTTAGGATTTTTTTCTATTATTTTTTATTTTGTTTTCTCTTAAAAAAAGTCAAAAAAATGGAGTACCTGGAACTCATGAAATTCTATCGCACGAATAATTGGCATGATGCAGAGAATAATAATGCACACAAACATAGGATGGAGAAGCTCAAGATCGTTGGTTTTAATCAGACTAATTTTGAAACTTTCTTTCAGGCCTGGAGGAGGTTCACAGACATAATATCGAGCTATCCGTAGCATGGGTTTACAAAGAAAGAGCTTATGGAGTCCTTCCTAGGTGGACTATGACCACAGCTGCAGGAATTCTTGGGAGTCATGAGGCCGACAGAGGCGTGGAATTACATGGAGTCTTTACAAGGGGATGAAGAGATCATGAAAAAGACTTCAGAGTGCGATTCAACAGAGCCTTCAAGCCTTGATCAAGGGGAACAAAGCGTAGACGTACCTTTGCAACACTTGAAAGAGGAAATTCAATTGCTCATTCAGACACAGGAGGCTACATCCCACCAATTCCAAGAGAATTTCATTGCTTGGAGTCGGCAAATTCAGCAATCTATTGAAAATCTTACTCTGACTGTCGCTTGCATAGAAGAAAATAATTATTTTGAAATTAAATTTCCAAAATCTAATTTAAGTCCATCTTCTATTGCAGGTATATCGAGCGAGCCATGTCATGATGAGGACATGGATAAAAATATCGACATGGAAGGAAACGTGTGCAAAAGAGAGGACGAGCTAGCAATTTTGGATGAACAGGAGGATGAGACGACTAGGGACATGAGTTTAAAGACCATCGCTATTGGGCCCGAACCATTCCCTTCCTCAGTTTTTTCCCAAAATCATTTACCCCTCTCCACATTGACTGACCATCATACCGATAGTAGTGCATATCCTTCCGGGAGTAGTCGTCAATACGCTTTAATTTATTTCACCTATTTTGATGACTACATATGGAATATTTTTGTTGAGAGAAGTTTTAAACAAATTTGGACTAACATAACTCATCTCTTGCAGGACATTGGTAAACAGCTTATAGAGATGCTTGGAGTTGTGTTGATGGAGTCCAATTTAGCTTTTGGAGGAAGGAAACTTGCCGAGGAGCTCAAGGAGCAGATTGAACAACTTCCTCCACCATTAAAGATTCGGGATCCGCCATTTGATCACGGTGTGTTCTTTCCAATAGTGTAGATTTTTATATGCTTTCTAGGTTGCTGGCTTGAATAAACTCGTCCCCCTTTCGACATTGAGGACAATGTCCATCTTTAGTTGGGGGGTGTGTATGAGACCTTAGATTTTTTTTCAATAAACAAGGCAAAATAAAAAGAATGAACCACCAATCTCATCTTTTTAAAACTCCTTATACCACAAATGCGGATGATTATGCATTAATCGAGTTCTAAAAATTGTTTATGGCCTGATTACATTTTTTTTCCTTCATGGAATTACCGTTAATATGCTATTCATGAAAATTTTCAATTGCCATGATTAATATCTCGAAATAATTTGAATTTATTTCATGCATGCTAATGTGATGAAAAAGCTTAAGTATACACGATTTATTAGAAAAGTCTTCAAGTTGAAGAGGAATTTGGCCGTTGTTATCAATGTTTATGTTCTTAAAATGGGTATTGAGTTGCTTATGAAAAGAAAAAAGAGAGAGAGAAAAATGAAATAGTGCAAAAAATAGCAAATGATAATGAATAAGTGTGTCACTTGATAAATAACTTGGTTGGCTCGAGTAGTACAGTCCGAGGGGCCCTTTTTGGCCTAATGCCCTATAATTGTCTGATTTGGGAGCCATTGACCAGAAACTCACTCATTTGATGGAGCGATCCAAGTTATACTTTTTTCCGCAAATGTTGCTTGTTGCGCGTTACGCGGAACTTATAAAAGAAAAGAAATGGTGAATACACTAAGCAACCTCAATACCTATGACGTGAATGGTTACTTTTTGAGATGGCAATTCCTTGGAAACAAGAAAACTAGTATATAACGACGTGTTATACTTTCGCTTGCGCAAAACGATGCTTGCATGTTATTTATTCAAATTAAATTAGAGAAAATATCGTGTGATTGATCTTGTGCATGGATTGTGTATATAGATGGTCAAAATCATGTTGGAAAGCGCACTATTGAGCCATGCCATAAACGATTTGATAGAATTTATTATTTTACTAATCATCCGTATTCATCGCTTTTTTTTGCTAGGGACTAGCAAATTGCTAGTTGGGGGGTGTGATTCGGGTTGAATATTGCATATTTAACCCACTATTTAGTCCTATTTTATGCTTATATGGTGCTTAATTGGTCTCTAATGCGTTCGTATTTTTAATATCATCATTTATTAAGAAATTACTTAATTTGGGCACAAAGCATGAATTTTATTGAGTATTTCTGCTTTTTTATATTTTTCATGGCAAGATCTCGATCTCATGATTCCAACGACTATTTATTTGTATTTTTTTGATATCTTTGCTAATTTTTATGAATTTTTGAATGCAGAATACAATTTAATTAAAGAAATACGGAAGAAATACGTTTAAAATACAAAAATACGCGCCCCGCACGTATTTTGGCGGCCACGTGGCGCACATCCAGTGTTTCCGCCCAAATCGAACGGCGCCCAGACAAGGGCGACGCGGCGACTTCATCTCCGTTGGATCGTGATCAAATGGCTCCCATTCTTTCCAAACACAGCATGCTGAGGGGCGACGTGGCGCTTCAGCAATCGTCTGATCGTAATCTGACGGCCAGGAGCGAACCGAACGAAGAGAGATGAGCGCGGGATATAGGGACACGCGGCAGCATGCAGTTTAATCCCGCACGCATCGGACGGCTATGGTTTGAGGCGCTCGTGGGTTTGGGTTTTAAGCAAGCGGGTGCGGGGTTTGGACCCAATAAGCCCCCAAAACCCGCAATGCTATTGACCGGCGCCCCGGCTCGGTGCGAACGGGGGCGCGGAAATCTAAATATTTGTAACCATAAGCGCACGGTGTTGTAGTGTGGCTTGGGGGTCGAACACAGGGAGGGGAGGATGTGCTTGTGTCAAAGAGGACCAAAATCACCCCGTTGGCGAGCTAGCCCAGATCGAATGATGGGTTGTCACGGTAAAGGAAAGCGAGGTATAAACAATATGAAAATAAAACCCGGGACTTTGGTTTCCACCCCAACGAGCGACTCTTGCCGGTACGGCCAACGGGTAGGATGGCGATCGGAATTAGGGTCTAATGCTGAGACGTTGCTTCTAAAAGTGGTACCGTTATCCCATGGGCCCGATATTCCGGTCGGTGCCCAGGATGATACGCCGGACTTCCCGGGTTCGATCAGTGGGCACTCTCGTGTCCATTAACACTGATCGACTCCGGGAGCACTAAGTTCGCAACGATAACTCCCAACGTCTCGTCCTGCCGCTCCCGCGTTCTAGGATTCAGCGTCTACGCTAAAGGCGTGAGCTATGGCTAGGGAGTCAACCGCCAAGTTTATTCCCCCTTGGCCCGACGGTCAAAGGCGGTCTTTTTCCCGCCGATGACAATAAAACACCCCGCGTAACCGTTAGATTCCTAATCACTATCGATTTCCTAACCTTATGGATGCATCGGGAAGAGCCCTCGAAGGGGTTTCCGTCAAAACCCCGGATTAGGGAACTACTCACAAATATTCATTAAAAAGCGATCTAAATGAAAATGAACCATCAAAATCATAATCAGACAATAGGAATGCAAAGGTAGTAAAGCAATTAAGATAATACTAAAGTTTTACAAAGATCCGAAAACTTACAAAAACTGGGAAATTACAGCCGTCACAAAATGAAGAAAACAGTAAAAAATAACCAACTCCCAAAACTAGGAAACCTAGGGTTCTATTTATAGAAAACGACATCACCCGATCGGTTGACAAATCAACCGGTCGGGTGAGCCGCTTCACAAAATCACAGCGCAATGCGGGGGTTTCACCCGGTCAGTATGAACCAGTCGGTTGATACTTGGTGCGGTCGGTTGGATCTTGGTGCCGACCGGTTGGATCTTGGTGCGGACCGGGTGAGGAGACCGGTTGGAACTTCGAGTCTTGGCTGTTGAAATTCGGCTACAGGTGAACCGATCGGGTGAAGGTCACCCGATCGGTTGGAAATAAGCTTCGAATATCCAGAGACTTTGAGCTTCTGACCCGGTCGCTGAACCGACCGGGTGACTTCTCGTGAGCTCCAAGCTGCGTCCGGGTGGTGCATGCGTGCATCACCCGATCGGTTGGAGATGACCAACCGACCGGGTGAGGGGCTGAAAGATGCAATCTTCGTCGTTTGACCCCCTGGATCACGCGTGACTCCTCCCGTTGCTCCAGGGACACATGATATCATCGTTTTACGCCCCAAATGCCAGCAAACTCCTGTAAAACACGGAAAATACGGAAAAGAGAAAGAAAACAAGAAAACACAAGAAAACACGAGAAAACGAATAAAAGACAACGGTAAAATACGGAAAAACACGGAAGAAAACGTGCATAAATATATGAAATATAAACGCATGTCAGCTATTATATAAGCATATTCTAGGGGTTTTGGGGGTATTCTGGCGTATTTTGGGACTTTTGGAGCGGCTACTGTGCGTATTTCTCCAGGGAAAAATTCTGAAAAATTCCAGAGGCTATTCTTCCTATTCTCAGAGAGTTTTGGGTTCTATCTTGGAGATTTGGTGACAAATTCTTGAACTTATACCCCGTATTTGGTGCTTTTTCATTGTATTTGGCTATTAGAACGATGTATTTGGCTATGAAACTTGCTTGTTTTTGCACCATGAGTGGCTAATCTCCTTGTGCTATGGTTGTGATGTACTTAGGAGTATGTAGTCGCTAAATTTCATGTCTTTAGCCCTATTATCATGACAAAATTGCTAGTAATGTTGATTTCTACAACGTATTTGATGGGTATTTCTCTATTGACGATATCTTTGATGTGCCCTATGGCTAGGCCTTGACAAGGCTAGCCAATTCATGTTCACTAATCTAAACTTATCGATGTGTTTATAGTTTAATGAAATCAACATTGCTAGTGATACGTTTAAGGCTATTTTGACTAGTTTTATCGTTCTATCTTCCGACGTCTTCACGCCTTGGCCGGGTGAAGCGTTGAGTTATATAAAAGACATGATATTCAACGATTATAAACTCCTAATGAAATTAAAACCGTAGCACATCCACCTCATATGTGGTGGTGTTGACGTAGTTAGGTTGTCGCATTCGTTGGTTTCTATATCTTTTCGCCCTATTTTAATTGTATAATTGCATGTCTCGTCAATTTCTAGTTATATTTTGTTTGGGTGTGTTATACGGAGACATGTGCACGCTTGATACGAATCTGATCTTTGCGGACTTATTCGTGATGCGTGATTATTTTCCTTATGAAGTTGACGTTGCACGTGATTAATCCTTTGGCATGTTTTTATATACTTGATCGCCATACTTTTCGACGTTCTCGTGCCCTGACCGGATGAAACGTTGAGTTATAGAAAAGGTATTGATAATCATTGATTGCACACGCCCTAACGAAATAAAACCCAACACATACTCTTCATACTTGTACCCCTACCGAAGTCACCGTAAATATCGCAGTATTTTCGTTTCTTATTCCAAACTCTTGATACTCTTGAATATACTTGATAGGTGGTTGGTTATCGTCGTATCATTACTCTTTACAGATTGACGTTCGTAGTTTTGCAGGTCAGTTGTCCCGTGGATTCGATACCTGGACTCACCAGGATATTACTTGCACGATCTCCTGCGCTTGGGAGTAGTTCTCACATTATTTGAGACGAGGCATGCATATAAGATAGAATTGTCGGATAGGCTGAACAGATATTTTGACATGGGACTGTTAGGGTAGCCACTACCAACCTAGAGACAAACCTAAATAGGAATTATTGAAAAACGCGACCTGACGCCGTCGCCGTGACCTGTTTCAGACGGACTACCGTGGACGTGACGACTGGATGAGACGCCCCGGACAGACGACACACTCGCCACCGCAGGCAAGTGTATCCACTTGCACTTTTGGCCGTGCTTAGGCCTTAGTTTGTTAGAACTGTTAACTGTGAACAAAGAGAACCGGACGTGAAATGATAGCATCCGGGACGTCCCTTGACGGCTCAGACTTGACGACGAAGTCTGAGCCTAACAACAACTTTTGACATCGTAGGACTATCTTGTGTGTGCGTGCGTGTGGACACCCTAGAATCTTTCCTATCTTGTCACGTTCCGTCCCATCTTGCACAGCCCAGAGGGCAATAGGGCACTCTCCGAGTGATCCCTTGTCATGATACACAGTCCAGAGGGTAATAGGGCACTCTCCGAGTGATCCCTTGTCGTGATACACAGCCCAGAGGGCAATAGGGCACTCTCCGAGTGATCCCTTGTTGTGATACACAGCCCAGAGGGCAATAGGACACTCGCCAAGCTAGAGCGAGTGATCCCTTGTCTTGTCTTGTCTTGTCTTGTCTTGAATACTTGGGGTTGGGGTAGGGTTGAGCGTGCGCACTGGAAGAGGGTCTGATCCCCCTCGAACCGTAAGGTGTGAACCCTTGCGTGTCACACTTGTCTTGTCTTGTCCCACCATGTTCCGACTTGTCTTGACACATGTTAGGTTAGTCCCGTAGTTGGTAGCACACGCTACGACAACTACTTGTCACGTTTTACTTTCCTGCTGCGTTTACTCTCTTTTGTTCCTCTGTTATAACCTCAGCATGCTAATCAACCAGTAAATCATTGTTAAATAGTCGGTACACTTGCAGTAGAGTTTAACCCTCTTTTGTAGACTTTACCTGACGTACAGTTCCTTTCTTTTGGGTGATGTACGTCAGGTGTCGAGCCAGAGTTCGTGGACGTGGCAGACTTACCGGAGCACGTGGAGCCCGAGGACGTCACCATAGAGTACGTGCTGACGAGGAACAGACCTTGAGGACTTTTCGGTCGCCACCTTCAGAGGTTACTACTTTTAGTTCGCTCTTTCGATAGTTTGTAGCCATGCTTAGGCTTTCCTCTCTTTAGACTTTTGTACTCGCTGGATATTAATTATATTAATGAATGCAACCTTCCTTCTGTACTTTCTGTTGTTTCGAACTTTATAAATCAAGAACCTGAAAATTTTAAAATGGTACCCCTACAGACGCTTATTGGGTCCGAGCTTCTCAGCTCCGGCCTAAGCGGGCCTTGTCACGCTTTGCCTCCGTATTTTTGGGAAGCGGGGCGTGACAAACCGAGCTTCGGAAACACTTCCTCCATCTTGAGACCGCAAATGGCAGTAGCTAGCTTCGAGTTAAAGACCGGGCTCATAAATCTGATGCAGCAGGATCCCTTCTATGGGCATCTGCACGAGAACCTAAACCATCATATCGACACTTTTCTGGCAAAGTGCAATACATTTAAAGCCAAAGATGTGAGCGACGACGCCATTAATCTAAGGCTCTTTCCCTTCACTTTAAGGGATAAAGCTTCATATTGGCTACGAGCCCACCCATCCAACCACTTCACTACATGGGTGCAACTGGCGCTCGCCTTCGTAGACAAATTTTACCCACCCTCCAAGACGGTGTGGATCAGAGGAGCTCTCTCTAATTTCAAGCAGCTTCCGCAAGAATGGAAAGGTTCAAGGACCTTCAGCATCAGTGTCCTCATCATAGGATCCAATCTTGGGATCTAGTACAAAGCTTCTATAACAAGTTGCATCCCAGTACGAAGATGATAATTCATGCAGCCGCAGAAGGTGCCCTACTGGACAAATCACCTGAGGAAGCAATTGACCTACTTGAGCATATGACATACATTTATATTTTATATATTCACGCACGTCTTCTCTGTAATTTCCCGTCGTTTTTCATTGTTTCGAATCCATTCCCTTGTGTTTTTAGTTCCTTTTCACGTTCGTTGTGTTTGTGTGTTTTTGCAGGATATTGTGCCTCAGGGGACATACAAGGTCACATCATGAGTCCCCGGAGCAACGGGAGGTGTCGCACAAGATCCTGAGAGCAAATCATCAAGATAAACCACGTATTAGCTCTCAACCGATCGGGTGGACAGACCCACCTGCTCGATTCATGCGACCATATCAGACCAGAGGAAGAAGCAACTCCACCCGATCGATTCAGTGATCGGGTGGATGTGACGCAGTTCTCTGTTTTTGAGAGCCAAAGTTCACCCGATCGGTTGACTTGTCAACCATCGGGTCACCTGTAGTACCTACTTCCCTGAGCTCGAGAATTCAAATACTCACCCGACCGGTTCAGCGATCGGGTGAGGTTTATCAGAGCCAAAGACCAAGTCCAACGATGGTCTCACCCGATCGGTTGGAGTTTCAACCGATCGGGTGAACGTTTATTTTTTTTCTTTTAGTGGGAATATTCCCTGGCATTTTGCCAAAATGTATAATAGAGCTAGGTTTTCCAGAAAACGTAATCCCCATTTTCTTAAGCTGTTTTTATGGATTTTGGCTGCTCTGAATTTATTTTTATTTGTAAGTTCTTTGATCATCTATGTACTTTAATATTGCATTTATAATACCATTTGCTACAGTAATCTATTGCTTGATTTTCATTTTGATGGCTATAATCTGTTTTATTGCATCGCATGCCATGATTAGTGAGTAGTTCTTAAATCTGGGACTTTGGTGGAAGCCCCTTCGTAGGTTCTTCCTAGAACGACCATAGGATTAGGGATTCAATGGGAGATAGGGATTTAGTTGGTTACGCGTGGGCATTTTATTGTCACTGGTGGTAGAAAGACCACCTTTGACCGTCGGGCCAAGGGAAAATAAAACGGGAGTTTGATTCCATAGACACAGCTCACCCCATAAAATAGACATTGATTCCTCGCACGTGGGAACGACTTGGATGAAATGTGGGGAGCAATTGTTGCGAGCTTAGTGCTCCCGGAGTTGGGCGGTGCTGGACATGGAAATGCCCACCGTCTGAACCGGGTAGACCTAGCGTATCATCCTGGGCATCGATCGGAATATTGGGCCCATGGGATGCTAGGTACCACTATTAGAGGCAACGTCTCATCGCTAAACCCTAGAATCCGATCACATTCCTATTCTTCGGTCGTAATAGTGAGAATTCATGATAGGGTGGAAGCCAAGGTCATAGGTTGTCTTTTTTATCTCTTACACCTTTTTCATTAGTTTACCATCGTGACATCCAACAAGCGATTAAGTTAGCTCACCCACCAGGTGACCAGGATCCCGATTGTTCACAAGTACAACACACGCCTCCCTGTGTTCGACCCCCAAGCCACACTTCGACATCGTGCGCTTGCAGTTTATAAATTTTAATCCTAGTATCCACGTCCGGATTTGAGTGCCAAACGGACGGGTGGTCAAGATTTATGGCGACGTTGTTGGGGAGGCGACGTGCTTGTTACATTTAGGACCATATTACCCATGAGATTAGCTCAAATCCTTGCCGAGGAATTTTCACCCTCGCCGCCATTATTATCATTTCTATATTCTTTTGTGCCACTGATATTTTTCTTCAGGTATTTATCTTAGTTGATCAGGTATTATGGATTATACTATATGGGCCACAGATTTTGATCAGAGTGCTAAGATGGGAGAATACTATTTTGATCAGAGTGCTTAGATGGGACAATACTATTTCGATCAGAGTGCTCAGACGGGAGAATACCCTTTTGATGGGATGCATGCTTCCATGTGGACAACCGATTTTGATCAGAATGCTCAGACGGGAGATCACCTTCTTGATGAGATGCTTGCACATCAGGTTGAAATGCAAGCCAAGATAGAAAGGGGTGATTTTCAATTGGAATCGGTGAAAAGAGACCTTGAATTCAATGCGCTCAAGCTTAAGGCTGCAATGATTTCCAAAGATATCTATTCTGCTTCTTCATCTTATGGGCAAGAATCATCACCAGTCATATTACCAGAGCCAGAATGTGCCATCGTCGATCACACATCCTACGATACAGCTATTGCATATGAAGATTGGATGGATGAAGAGGTAGTGAAGGAAGCATGAATTGAGTCATATTTGTCGCCAGAGGGGGACACATTTCAGAACTTATTGGAGGGCCTCTTGGATTCAGTGAGGTTCAACGGTTCAGTTAGCGTTACAGCAGGCGATGCATTTGAGCTACGATTTGCAATTTTGTCATGAACCTTGTTTCGGCTGCAGGAACAATTGAGAAGGACGTCCATATCAGTCTTAAGGGTGATAGACTACATTTTTGGTTTCCTTGCAGGCATTCTCCTCCACATGATATATCCCCACAAGTTGACACACATGAGCAGCCATCATCACAATTCTAGAGAGAGCCTACATTGATAGTTGATGATGAGGCAAAAGAGCACCATGTGGAGCCAGAGCATGCTTTTGAGGAGGCCTTACACATGGAGCTAGAGCTTATCGACGAGGAGGTCATGCATCGAGACGAGGCACGGCCATTCATGAGGATCCCGAGCACTGCGCTCCTCCATTAGAGCTTCCGTAGCCACCTCATCCTTCCACTGACACTGAGTACTATCCCACAGAACCTACTGCTCCCACCCAGGGAGTGACGTGTGTGTACATTTTATATACTCACGCACGTCTTCTTTGTGTTTTTCTGTTATTTTCCGTCGTCTCGTGCCCATTTTCTTGGGATTTTTAGTTTTCTTTCACTTTTTGGTGTTTTTGTGTATTTACAGGAGATCGCCAGTGTCGGGGACATATAACAAAGATATCATAAGTCTCCAGAGCAACAGGAGGAGTCACACGTGATCCAGGGGGTCAAACGACGAAGATTGCCAATTTTCAACCCTCAACCGATCGGTTAGACACAGCCAACCGATCGAGTGGTGCACGCGTGTCCGACCCGGACGGAAGCTGAAGCGAATTGAAGATCAACCGACCGTTTCAACGACCGGTTCATCCCAACAGAGTTCTCGGGAATTTGGATCTGAATTCCAACCGATCAGGTGACCACTCACCCGATCGGTTCATCTGAAGCAAAATTTCCAAGCGATGACCCGGACATCTCAACCGGTGGTTCGCTGACCGTGTCTGTTCTTCAGATTTCTCTGTTCTTTTGGGCGATAATTCCAACCGATCGGTTGACTACTCAACCGATCGGTTCATCTGATGCCGCAAGATCCAAACGGCGACCCGGAGCTGCCAACCGGTCGGACCAAGCGAGCGGGTGAAAGCTTTGAGCGTCGATGCCGAAGCGCTGTAGCAGGTCACCCGATCTGTTGATACTTCAACCGATCAGGTGAATTTGATTTCTATATATAGCTGCCTAGGTTTTCAAAAACGAGAGCTGTGTATTTTTTTTCATGTTTTCTCTCTATTTGTGACGGCTGGAATTTTATTGTTATTTGTAAGTGTTCTGATCTTTATGAAACTTTGATATTATCTTAATAGCATTGCTACTACTTCATTTCAATTGCCTGATTATGATTTCTTCGGTCGATTTTCATTTAGGTCACTTTTTAGCTAAAATGTGTGAGTAGTTCCCAAATCTGGGATTTTGGTGGAAACCCCTTCATGGGTTCTTCCTGATGCGTCTATAGGACTTGTGTATCGATAGGGAATAGGAATCTATTGGTTACGCAAGATGTTTTATTATCATCAGCAGGAAAAAGACCGCCTTTGACCGTTAGGCCAAGGGGGAATAAACTTGGCGGTTGACTCCCTAGCCATAGCTCACGCCTTTAGCGTAGACATCGAATCCTTGCGCGTGGGAACGGCAGGATGAATTGTTGGGAGTTATCATTGCGAGCTTAGTGCTCCCAGAGTCGGTTAGTGTTAATGGACATGAGAATGCCCACTGACCGAACCCGGGTAGTCCGGTGTATCATCCTGGGCACCGACCGGAATATCGGGCCCATATGACGATGGTATCACTCTTAGAGGCAACGTCTCACCATTAAACCCTAATTCCGATCGTTATCCCATCCATCGTGTGTAATAGTGAGAACGCATGATAGGGTGAAAACTAAAGTCCTAGGTTTCCTTCTATATTGTTTAACCTCGTATCTACAATTCGTGACAAACCATCTATCGATTCGGGCTAGCTCACCCGTAGGGTGAATTGGTTCCTCTCTGACACAAGCATAACCACGCCTCCCTGTGTTCGACCCCCAAGCCACACTACAACATCGTGTGCTTGCGGTACACATATTTAAATCTGGTTTCCCCAATCATATAGCACCTTGCATGTTCACAACTGAGGGGATGTCAAGCTTTATGGCACTGTTGCCGGGGAGGCAACGTGCTTGTTAATTTTAGGACCTTTGAACCCTTGAGTCTAGTTCATATCACTATCCCGTGATAATTTTCGCATTCTACTTTTTCATTTTTATTTGTATTTTTTGTTTTCTATTTTTATCTGTTTCTATCCCATACTTGCTTCACGGGATGTTGTGATTTTTCATGCACAGGAATACAAGGAGTCTCGACGACTTGATTCTTGTTGACCCAGAGATTAATGCCACCCTGAGGCGTCTGCCCGCAGAGAAGAGAAGAAGAGAAGAGTCTAAAGCCATGGGGGAGAATACCCCACCGCATAAGTCCCTGCTGGAGTACTCGATGCCATCCATCGGGTCCACCTCCTCCATCAAACCTCCAGCTATTACGGCATAGAGCTTCGAGCTTAAGCCGTCTCTAGTGACGTGGATCCAGCAGGATCAATTTTCTGGGACGCCCATAGAGAGCCCTATTGAACATCTAGACTCCTTCTTAGAGAAGTGACACATTCCGAATTAATGGTGTCACAGCTAAAGCAATCCGTCTGAAGCTATTCCCCTTCTCTCTGCGGGATAAGGCCAAGCAATGGCTTAGGGGAAAGGACCCGAACACCTTCAACACTTGGGAGAAGCTCTCAAATGCGTTCTTGACTAAGTTCTTTCCTCCGGGGAATACAATGAAGCTGAGGAGTGAGATCTCCTCCTTCTCCTAAGCCAGCCACGAATCCCTGCATGAGGCTTGTCACGCCCCGCTTCCCAAAACGACGGAAGCGAAACGTGACAAGGCCCGCTTAGGCCGGAGCTGTGAAGCTCGGGCCCAATAAGCGTCTGTGTGGTACTCCAAGACGAAGGAACAGGTCCCTGCAGGTTAGTAGGGAACAACAAAAGTACTAAAAGAGATGCATTCATTTTATTCAATCAGATATCCAGAAAAGTACGGAGAGTCTAAACAAAAGCCATCACGGTTACAAAACAGCCGAAGTAAACTAGTGGTGTAAGCACCCAACCTAGACAGAAAGTAAACGGTGCTACGTACCCAACTAAACTGCAGTGAAACCTCTGAATCAGCAACGTGAAGATCCCTAGCTCTGGTCCTCCTTGGGCACGTACTCTGGGCCTGCGTCCTCCGGCTCTACGTACTCTGGCTCTACACCTGACGTACAGCACCAAAAAAAGGAACTGTACATCAGGTAAAGTCTACAAAAGAGGTCAGACTCTACTGCAAGTGTACCAAACTATTAAACAACAGCTTACTGGTTGATTAGCATACTAGGGTTATAACAGAGTGGTGAAAGAAAGTAAATGCAGCAGGAAAGTAAAGCGTAGTAATCCGTAGTCGTAGCGTGTGCTACCGACTACGGGACTAACCTAAAGGGGTCGTGACAAGATGTGACAAGACCAACAAGATAGGACAGGACAAGACAAGACAAGACACGTGTGACTCGAAGGGTTCACGCCTTACGGTTCGAGGGGGATCAGACCCTCTCCCCGTGGGCACGCTTAACCCTACCCCAAACCCAAGTGCTCAAGACAAGACAATATAGGGCCACTTACTCTGCTAGGTGAGTGCCTCTATCCCCACGATCGGTAGCGTATCTCTCACTCTGCTAGGTGAGCGACGGACGCCACGTAGGTGAAACTGTACTACTGTATAGGACCACTCACTCTGCTAGGTGAGCGTCTCTATCCTCTCGGTCTGCTGGGACACTCACTCTGCTAGGTGGGTGCCGAGCTTCCCGTAGGTGTTCCGTAACAAAGATCACCCACTCTACTAGGTGAGCGTCTCAATGCCCACATGCTACACAAGACACGACGTGGAAGATGTTCATTACATGGCAAGGGCAAAGTTGTTCTAGGGTATCCACACACACACACACACGCAGATGAAACCTATAGTAGCAGTTGTCGTTGATTCTAGGGGGGTCCACACACACGCACACACAAGATAACCCTACGGTGTCAAAAGTTGTTGTTGTTACGCCTAGACTTCGTCGTCAAGTCTAGGTCGTCAGGGCGTCCCGGACGCTATCATTTCACGTCCGGTTCTATACACTCACAGTCTAACAGTTCTAACAATTTAAGACCAGGGCACGGTCAAAAACGCAAGTGGGTACACTTGCCTGCGGTGGCGAGCGTGTCGTCCGTCCGGGGCGTCGCGTCCAGGCGTCGCGTCCGCTGTAGTCTGTCTGAAACAGTGCCACGGAGACGGTGTCAGGTCACGATTTTCATCAAGTCCTATTAGGGTTTGTTTCTAGGTTGTCGGGGCTACCCTAATCGTCCAAGTCACGTTTTTGGTGTTTCAACAGCCTAAATCGGCCACTACCCTATATGCACAGAAAATTGTCCGATGGTCGATTTCTACAGTGAGCAACGTTTTACTGGTGCGGAAAAGTAAAATTTAGTTGTAGTTATTCGATTTTAGCTAGGGTTCAGTTTTTCTACGGTGTGGGTTTGCTATTGAGTTCGGGGAACCAACCTCTCCGGTGTTTGGCGCGAACGGGAAGTAGAGTCTGAACGGCGACCGATCTGAGCGGCACGGCTACGGAACGTCTTCTTGAGGCGTCTCGGCTACGGGTAGCATAGCCAGACACGTCCCGGTAGCGAACTGAAAGTACGGGCAACGAGCGGGGATAGCAGACAGTGAAGGCGAGCCCGATAGCAGCCCGTAGGAAATGTGGGCGCTGCCAAAGAGATCTCGAACAGCGTATAGGGTCGAGCAAAGGCCACGGGGCCAAAACAGCGAACGACGGGGCAAAACAGTGAACGAGGAGTTGTCTTCTTACAAAGAAGGCAACGGGGCTGTAGTAGATCGGTAGGGGACTTCGGGGGATGGCCGGTGCGGCGGCGTGGTGGTCGGAAACGGTCGCTGCTGCTGTTGTGGATTTGTGCGCAGCTGCGGAAGAAAACAGTCGCTGCCAATGGCCTAGCGGCGTTGCTGAATGACATGGCAGAGAACAGGCCAGCGGTGGATCGTCAGGAGGGCTCAGCGGCAGAAGACAGGCCGCCGGGGGGTTCTGATGGCTGGGGAGGTCGTGACAGCGCCGGAGGCGCTGTCGGCGTGGCTGGGCGGCGCTGAGCTGTGACCCAGGCGATCCCGACAATGTCACGATGGGGAAGGCGGCTAGGCACGTCGGAGATGGGTCCGCCGCCGTGGGTGCTGAAGGGAGAGGGTGAGTCGAGTTCCGAGAGGGAGAGAGTTGTGAGAGAAGAAAAGAGGAGAACGGGGCTGCGTTCGTTGCGTGGAGATAGAAAAATAGGGCGGCTGCGTTTGGGGTTTCCAACCCTAGGGGTTGTATAATAAGAATAGGGTTGGGGCTATGTAGTTCACTTTATAATGTAAGGGTAGAGACTATGCAGCAGTTAGGATTATTATAAAAAATAATAGGGGAAAGGCCTTCACATGGGTGGAATAGAGGAAACGTGGGGAGAGAGTATGCGGGTATTAGGAAGCAGTTAGGAAGAATCATCAATAGGATTAGATTTAAAATTTGAAAATCAAGTGATTAGGGCTAAAATCGACGGTCGAGATTTTTCCGGGAGATATCTCTCGCTACGGGCGTCCGAAAAATAAACCGAAACTACCGGGGCGATCGTGGAGACGAGACACATAGATCTACAGAGCCTGATCATGCGCTACGCCTACCAAAAATTTACGTAAAATCGGAAACTGCGTTTTGAGACAAATGACTAAAATGCCCCGATCATTCCAAGTCGTTTTGCGAGAAAACGAGCCGTGAAATGACGTTTCCAAAAATTACTATAAAATTCTACACTCCGATACTACCACTACGGCATATCACATCGCATATATCGGAATTCAGAAATAGCCAAATAAAATACGTGCACGATAAAGCACGTGCACGCAGAAAAATCATAAGGTCGGAAAGCGACCGTTACATTCTACCCACCTTAGAAATGATTCCGTCCTCAGAATCACTGATACTAATAATAATTATAAAATTTATAAATACTTAAGCTTATAACTCCCATCTTCCACACCATGATCTCTACTATTATAACTTCAATATCGTTCCTCACATAATCCATCATAACCCTTCTTTTCACTGGATAATGCCACGACTAATCTCACATCCTAACACTTAACTATAGATCCATCACTGCTGTTCAAATTTCCAACCCCAAGTTCTCATAAAAGAATAATAATCATATTCTCATACCATACCACTCTATTAAACATCATCGCTCCATCACTTCTATAAATTTCTCCATCTCTCCCCAATATTAATCAATCGCTAAACTTATGTTCTAGTCGATCACCAATCTAAGACGAAAATTTTGTCTATCCCATAACACCTTTCACAAATCAACAATCGGCGTGTCCTTAATTCATTCCTTGTAATATCTTCCCATAAATTTATCCGCCAAATAATTTAACTATCAGAATCACATCTCATCCTACTCACTATAACTAATCCCCAACCGAGATATTAAGTCCGCCTACCTAACCATCCATTCATCTCAACACGTCGTGTTATTTCCAAAGTCTTCTCACGTTAACTTAACAAGCCAGTCTTGATGCTTTAAATGCTCTACTCATCCTCATGATCACTCCAAATCATACTATCCCGTCCTAGCTACTCTTATCTATCACTCGTCCAAGTTTCAGATCGATTAAGTACTCATCTCCCTATACATAATTTCATCCAATCAGAGCTCTCCATTGGGTCCTTCACACATCAGTATTATAAATAAGTCTTGGACAGCTCATTCTTTTCATCTAAAGAAATCTGATCTAATATCCTTGTTTTCAAAACCAACTAACCATCGATACAACATATCTCATCTCACTCTGAGCTTACCCATAAACATAACCCTATAACAAAACATCTAGTACTAACAACATCATAACAATAAAAATAACACTCCCGAAGAGGGAAAGAAAGAAAGTTTAAGGCCTAAGACATATTTTAAAACATTGGGAAAAACGTGTGGAGTTGTGATATTGGATGAGGGAAGATAGGTGGGTTGTGATCTTTGTGGGCTAATCCCAAAACATTAAAGGTTGGATTTGAAAGGAACAAAAAGTTTTGAAACATGCATGAGCAGCCAAAAATAAGCTAAACTATAATATGAAAGATTAAAAACTATGGAGTTACCTGCAACGACGCCATCCGCTGCTGTCATTACATATGCTCCACGGACAACAGCTCCTCACTGGGTAGGGGCAGGTGCTCTGCCCTCAGTATGGCGATACCTCGGGCAATCTATAAAGGCGTGTGTGGCAGCTCCACATGCCAGACACAAACCCAGCTTCTTCCTGCAAGTGTTCTACTGATGCCCTGGCTTGTCGCAGAAAAAGCATGGGCCCTTCATCTGATGCTGAGCAGGTGCTCCTGGCCTCTTGAAAGGCACTGACTGAACTGGTCCCACTATAGACCCAGCAGAAGGCCTATGCTGCTCCTTCTGCCGCTTTCCTCCATCATCAGAAGGATCAGGTAGACGCGATATGGTCTCATGGTTCCTCACGGCATTCAGCACCGCTCCCATGGTCGTGAAATCTGCCGAAGACATCGAAGCCTGAATCTTCGGACACAGTCCCTAACGAAAACGATCAGCTCGTTTCTCCTCCTTCATCACCATATGTGGGGCAAACCGACTCAGCATCTCGAACTCTGCCTCATACTCGTCGACGGTCATATCCCACTGCTTCAGATCTACAAATCTGCTCAACAGCTCCCTCCTAGCAACTTTGGTGAAGTACTTCTCCTTGAACATCGATCGGAAAGTCTTCCACTCCACTGGCTTCTGCAGGCGCCTCTCCTCAATGCGCCACCAGTTCCTAGCATTCTCGATCAGCTGCATCTTCGCTATCTTAACTCGGGTATCATCAGGAATCTTCACAGCTACCAACTTCTCCTCAGTACTCAGAATCCACTCATCAACAGCCAACAGCCCTTCCTTCCCAGAAAATGTCTTTGGCTGAAGCTCATTGAACTGCTTCACTCCCGGAGCAGCTCAAGGGGCAGGCAGAGGCGGTGGCGGTGCAACTGGAGGAGCATGTGCAGCACGGTGGGACTGCTGAACCAACTGGTGCTGCACGTCCAGCATCTCTTTTATAACGCCCAGTAATTTGCGTAAATCGTCACCTCGTCCATCCATGGTCCCGTCAGCAGATGGTCCATCTCGAGCTTTACGTCCTCCCACCATCCTAACGACAGGGAAAAAAACACAACTTAGACTCGCATATATTACTGGAGAAAGAAAAAAAATGAATGCTAATCTTCTATCGTTCCGTACTATTCGTAGAAAAGGACCTGCATGGGCCACCACTAAAACCTGTCATGCCCCGCTTCTCAAAACGACGGAAGCGAAACGTGACAAGGCCTGCTTAGGCCGGAGCTGTGAAGCTCGAACCCAATAAACGTCTGTGTGGTACTCCAAGACGAAGGAACAGGTCCCTGCAGGTTAGTACGGAACAACAAAAGTACTAAAAGAGATGCATTCATTTTATGCAATCAGATATCCAGAAAAGTACGGAGAGTCTAACCAAAAGCCATCATGGCTACAAAACAGCTGAAGTAAACTAGTGGTGCAAGCACCCAACCTACACAGAAAGTAAACGGTGCTACGCACCCAACTAAACTGCAGTGAAACCTCTGAATCAGCAACGTGAAGATCCCTAGCTCTGGTCCTCCTTGGGCACGTACTCTGGGCCTGCGTCCTCCGGCTCTACGTACTCTGGCTCCACACCTGATGTACAGCATCAAAAGAAAGGAACTGTACGTCAGGTAAAGTCTACAAAAGAGGTCAGACTCTACTGCAAGTGTACCGAACTATTAAACAACAGCTTACTGGTTGATTAGCATGCTGGGGTTATAACAGAGTGGCGAAAGAAAGTAAACGCAGCAGGAAAGTAAAGCGTAGCAAGCAGTAGTCGTAGCGTGTGCTACCGACTACGGGACTAACCTAAAGGGGTCGTGACAAGACGTGACAAGACCAGCAAGACATGACAGGACAAGACAAGAAAAGACACGTGTGACTCGAAGGGTTCACGCCTTACGGTTCGAGGGGGATCAGACCCTCTCCCCGTGGGCACGCTTAACCCTACCCCAAACCCAAGTGCTCAAGACAAGACAATATAGGGCCACTTACTCTGCTAGGTGAGTGCCTCTATCCCCACGATCGGTAGCGTATCTCTCACTCTGCTAGGTGAGCGACGGACGCCACGTAGGTGAAACTGTACTACTGTATAGGACCACTCACTCTGCTAGGTGAGCGTCTCTATCCTCTCGGTCTGCTGGGACACTCACTCTGCTAGGTGGGTGCCGAGCTTCCCGTAGGTGTTCCGTAACAAAGATCACCCACTCTACTAGGTGAGCATCTCAATGCCCACAGGCTACACAAGACACGACGTGCAAGATGTTCATTACATGGCAAGGGCAAAGTTGTTCTAGGGTGTCCACACACACGCACACGCAGATGAAACCTATAGTAGCAGTTGTTGTTGATTCTAGGGGGTCCACACACGCACACACACAAGATAACCCTACGGTGTCAAAAGTTGTTGTTGTTACGCCTAGACTTCGTCGTCAAGTCTAGGTCGTCAGGGTGTCCCGGACGCTATCATTTCACGTCCGGTTCTATACACTCACAGTCTAACAGTTCTAACAATTTAAGACCAGGGCATGGTCAAAAACGCAAGTGGGTACACTTGCCTGCGGTGGCGAGCGTGTCGTCCGTCCGGGGCGTCTCGTCCAGGCGTCTCGTCCGCGGTAGTCCGTCTGAAACGGTGTTAGGTCGCGATTTTCATCAAGTCCTATTAGGGTTTGTTTCTAGGTTGTCGGGGCTACCCTAATCATCCAAGTCACGTTTTTGGTGTTTTAACAGCCTAAATCGACCACTACCCTGTATGCACAGAAAATTGTCCGATGGTCGATTTCTAGAGTGAGCAGCGTTTTACTGGTGCGGAAAAGTAAAATTTAGTTGTAGTTGTTCGATTTTAGTTAGGGTTCAGTTTTGCTACGGTGTGGGCTTGCTATTGAGTTCGGGGAACCAACCTCTCCGGTGTTTGGCGCGAACGGGAAGTAGAGTCTGAACGGCGACCGATCTGAGCGGCACGGCTACAGAACGTCTTCTTGAGGCGTCTCGGCTACAGGTAGCATAGCCAGACACGTCCCGACAGCAAACTGAAAGTACGGGCACTGAGCGGGGATAGCGGACAGTGAAGGCGAGCCCGGTAGCTGCCCGTAGGAAATGTGGGCGGCGCCAAAGAGATCTCGAACAGCGTATAGGGTCGAGCAAAGGCCACGGGGCCAAAACAGCGAACGATGGGGCAAAACAGCGAACGAGGAGTTGTCGTCTTGCGAAGAAGGAAACGGGGCTGCAGTAGATCGGTAGGGGACTTCGTGGGATGGCCGGTGCGGCGGCGTGGTGGCCAGAAACGGCCGCTGCTGCTGTTGTGGATTTGCGCATAGCTGCGGAAGAAAACAGCCGCTGCCAATGGCCTAGCGGCATTGCTACATGACATGGCGGAGCATAGGCCAGTGGTGGATCGTCAGGAGGGCTCAGCGGCAGAAGACAGGCCGCCGGGGGGTTCTGATGGCCGGGAGGTCGTGACAGCGCCGGAGGCGCTGTCGGCGTGGCTGGGCGGCGCTGAGCTGTGACCCAGGCGATCCCGACAATGTCACGACCGGGAAAGCGGCTAGGCACGTCGGAGATGGGTCCGCCGCCGTGGGTGCTGAAGGGAGAGGGTGAGTCGAGTTCCGAGAGGGAGAGAGTTGTGAGAGAAGAAAAGAGAAGAACGGGGATGCGTTCGTTGCGTGGAGATAGAAAAATAGGGCGGCTGCGTTTGGGGTTTCCAACCCTAGGGTTTGTATAATAAGAATAGGGTTGGGGCTATGTAGTTCACTTTATAATGTAAGGGTAGAGACTATGCAGCAGTTAGGATTATTATAAAAAATAATAGGGGAAAGGCCTTCACGTGGGTGGAATAGAGGAAACGTGGGGAGAGAGTATGTGGGTATTGGGAAGCAGTTGGGAAGAATCATCAATAGGATTAGATTTAAAATTTGAAAATCAAGTGATTAGGGCTAAAATCGACGGTCGAGATTTTTCCGGGAGATATCTCTCGCTACGGGCGTCTGAAAAATAAACCGAAACTACCGGGGCAATCGTGGAGACGAGACACACAGATCTACGGAGCCTGATCGTGTGCTACGCCTACCAAAAATTTACGTAAAATCGGAAACTGCGTTTTGAGACAAATGACTAAAACGCCCCTATCATTCCAAGTCGTTTTGCGAGAAAACGAGCCGTGAAATGACGTTTCCAAAAATTACTATAAAATTCTACACTCCCATACGACCACTACAGAATATCACATCGCATATATCAGAATTCAGAAATAGCCAAATAAAATACGTGCACGATAAAGCACGTGCACGCAGAAAAATCATAAGGTCGGAAAGCGACCGTTACAAGGCTTGAACAAGATACAAAGAAATGCAGCGGAGATGCCCTCATCACGAGCTTCCAAAGTGGCAGATTATAAATCTGTTCTATAACAGGCTGAGGGATGACTTAAAATCTTCGATGGACGCCGAGGCTGGGGGGTCCTTCATGTCTAGAAGTGAAGAAGATGCCGGGAACATTTTAGAAAACATGGCAACGAACAATGAGTGGTGGTCTGATGAGCATGCCACGACCAGATCTGGAGGAATTCATAGAGTCGAGGACGTCGACAAGTTGTCTAGCAAATTTGATTTGCTATCGACCCAGATCTCAGTGCTCATGGTAGGTGCTGGTGGTACCGACACCCAACAAGTATCGGCGGTGGAAGTGGAAGTCCTGGGAGACTTCGAATGTGTGACATTTCACCACCGGTGGATCAAGCTAGAGCACTTTTCTTCAACCCTACGGGTAATGCGCCGTATCCACCATGGACTAGCTCCAATCCGGTTTATTCTCCCGATAACCGAACCACCCAAATCTTAGCTATCGAGCACCGTACCAGCAGCCTCAACAGCCGCAGCAACAAGTATATCAGCCGCCTAGGCAACAACAGCAGCAACAGTATCAGCAATAGCAGCAACCCCCCACAATTGTACCAACAATATCCCCCAGGAATCAGCAGCCCATGCAGCAGCAGCGGCAGCCATATGGTCAACAGCGAGTCATCTCTCCGGCTGAGTCCCTTTTGACTCAGTATATCTCAAACCAGGAGAAGATCAATTTGAAGCTGGAGATGGTGCAGAAGACCCTCACTGACCAAGTAACCTAGCTGGGGTTGCAGGTGGCGAACCTTCAAAGGTCGCAAAATCAATTGCCGGCACAATCGGAAGTAAACCCGAGGGGGGCAAATCAGACCTTGGCACTAACATATGATCATGCGAATGTGTCTGCTATCGTCTTGAGAAGCGGGACACAAATTCCTACAAGAGTGCCCGTTAAGGAGCCAGAAGCACCGTTGGTCGTAGAGCGACCAATTGAAAAATCAAATGACAACGGTGCTTCGTAACCAAAGACTACAACTCCGGAGGGAGTCCCTGAAGAGGAGAAAAAGAAGGACGAGGAAGAGAGTCTCAAAGTATTTAAGCCCGTTGTACCTTTTCCACAATGACTTGCCCAAGTAAAGATAGATGAAAAATACGGCAAGTTCTTCGCCATGGTCAAGGATTTGAGCTTGCAGATCCTGTTCCTCGAAGAAATAGAGACGATTCCTTCATATGCGAAATTTTTAAAAGATTTGGTGACTAGGGGCTCCAGGAAGGAAAAGGTCGTTCTCACGGCGGAATGCAGCGCTCTCATTCAGAGAGTGAATCCGCCCAAGCTAAAAGACCCGGGAAGCTTCTCCATTCCCTGTTCAATTGGGGAAGTGAAGATCCATCGGGAACTCGTGGACTTAGGAGTGAGCGTCAGTCTAATGCCCCTATCGCTATACAGGAGAATAGGGATGGGAGACCTGGAGCCCACGGGTATGACCCTTTAACTAGCTGATAGATCGGTCAAATTTCCGGTGGGAATTATGGATGACCTGCCTATTAATGTCAGTGGAGTGCAAGTGCCAGTAGACTTCATGGTGATGGACATGCCTAAAGACACCCATACACCCATCATCCTTGGACGACCCTTCATGGCCACCGCTGGCGTGCTAATAGACGTGAAGAAGGGGAAGCTTTCCCTTAACGTTGGCGACCAGAAGGTCGAATTCGACTTGAGGTTATCAATGAAGCACCCCCCCAGATGAACCTGGATGCAATATGCTGGATAATGAGGAAGAAAGAGCTGTGGAAGCTGGGGCCTGAGAAATTCTCTCAAGGAATCCCCCCGATAGCTTGGGGGACCTTGAAGAACATGTCGGTCTAAAGGAAGATGATGTTGCTGGAGAAGCGGTTGTCCGATATACAATCCCTCCCGGATTCCAAGAAGCTCCTCCGACGAGGAGGAAAGGGAAAGAGCCCATGGGGCTTACCGGTGATGAGATCCGGATCCTAAAAAGAGTGGCGGTAGACTCCAATATAAGGAAGAAGCCCCCGAATACCATCAACGGAGGGAGGATCGTCGAGCAAGTCTACTTGTCACCGCCGCCGACACCAAAGGCCACCAATTCAGAATCTGAAGGGATGCCAAACTTAGGGCATCATCCCCGTCCACCTTGAAAATCATCTACGGGCGTCGAGCAAACGACGTTAAACAAAAGCGCTTCATGGGAGGCAACCCATGTTCTAAACCCTCATCTTTATTTTTTGGATTATTTTTAGGTTTATTTTTCTTATTTCGTTAAATAAATTCACATACAGGAACTTTCGTTGAGAGACTTGGGCCATTTGTGAACTTTTGCAGGAAACAAGCCCCAACCGATCGGTTGATCCCTCAACCGATCGGGTGGGACGTATCAGACAATGGCCGGTATCCGATCTCCAGTGAACCGGTCGGGTGAAACAAACTGAGACCGGGTGGCTGATCGTGTGAGAAGTGCAGAAGTCTCGGGAAATTTGGGGATTTAATCAACCGATCGGTTGATATGAAGCGTGGTCGTGTGACTGACTGGGTGAGCTGCACAGAAGTCTCAGGAAAAATTATGAAGCGGCCAACCGATCGGTTGAGATATCAACCGATCGATTCGCCTCTAGCCTCTTTTCAACAGAATTTTTGACATAATAAACAACCGATCGGGTGAAAACTCACCCGATCGGTTCGACTTAAACCCTATAAATACCCCAGATTCACCCGATTCATTTTCTTCACCCGTTTCGACTTCTCATTTGCCGTTTCTCTTTCCCTCTCCATCAACCAGCCAGATTCTTCCCCCAAATGGCCTCCAACCTCCCTCAATCGATCTCTCCACTTCCTATCTCCTTCTCTCCATCAATCTCTCTCTCCCTCTTCCATCTAACCCTAACCAACGCCCTAACCCTAGGCCACTCTTACCCGTTTCAAAAATCTGTTGAAGAGGTGTGCTGCGGCTTCACACTCCCACTCATTGCGCTGCGTTGGGTGATCTACGAGTAAGGATTGTCTTCTCTACTGGGTAACTTCGCTCCTTAGCTCCATTTTTAATTTTGCCCTAGTATTACTATTTTGCTCAATTGCCAGTGATTGTGTGCATTCATCGCATCTCACATACACTTGCATCACACACTACCATGGCCCGAGATAAAGATAAGGGTAAGGGTATCATGCGGGAGGAGAAGCCGTCTCGCAAGAGACGGAAGTCCACACATCCACCACACTCACGCCCTCCTCCTACACAGCCTATACAGCCCCAACCCCTACCTATCATCCCTCCTGAGGACCCAATGTTGGGCCCGCGTGGTTATCGTTTTCTGAGTCAGGAGCAAAAATTTTTTTATCATAGACTCGATGCACGGGGACACCTGTCACGCCCCGCTTCCCTAATATGGAAGGCGAGACGTGAGGAGGTCCGCTCAGACGTGGAGCTGTGAAGCTGCAGTCTGATAAGCGTCTAAAAAAATTTCGAAAAGTAGCAGGTCCTTGCATTGCGACGAAACAACAACAATACTAAAGCAGATAAGAAAATATCCACCAACAACATCCAACAAATATTACATCACAGAATAGTCACAAAAGTACGAGTCTGAACAAAAAGGCCTAAAGCATGGCCATACAAAACAAGGAGAGATAGGTGCTACGCACCGAAACCTAACAGCAACTAAGAAAAGGTAACAACTAAGGTGAGACTCCAAACGATTCTAGGACTGGTCACCCGTGTCCTCGAACTCGGTCTCAACAGGGACCTCGAACTCAGCGTCAACAAACTGCTCGTCCTCAACAACCTGCTCTGTCTCAAATCCTGACATGTGACACCCAAAGAGAAAAGGGCACATGTCAGCAAAAGTCTCCCAAGGGAAGCGGAGAACTTTTGTGCAAGGATACAAATAAAATAATGCAACTAGCAGTTCTAACATGATGATATAGCATGACACTAAAAGAGTGCAATAATTAAATGAACAAGATAATAATAATCAAGCACGACGTAGCAAAAAGCTACAATTCATTATTTCACGATTCACGAATCACTGATTTATCACTTTGTGCACAGAGTTTCCGTCTTTTGGCTGAAGTGGCTGTACGGGCTCACTTCTACGCTCAAGCGATCGTTTAACCCTACCCCTCCACGTGTATATGGACTGGCGCCCATCTTCTGGATCACGAGCCAGGAAGTGTTATTGGCATAGGGTTGTGCCCGCAAAGCAGGTGCCTAGCCTCAATAGCAATAACATTTGTAGCGTGTGCTACTCAATCACTTAATCACGATGAACATTAAATGCATGCAATGACATGGCAATGAGCAGATAAATTGCGTACCGTTAATTGAAATTAAACATGGCATGACAGCATGAATGAAAGCAGGTAAAGTGTCGGATCTAGTTTCGTTGTCAAACTAGATCAAATAGGGCGTCTAGGCGACTATCATTTCACCGCCTAGTCTCTTTTACACAATTTTACAAATTGGCCTAAAACACGGCCTAAATAATTACTGGCAAGTATCACTTGCCTGTTTCCGGTGGTATCGGTCTTCGTGGGTTCGAGCGTTACATTACGGTGAGTCTGGTTCGCTGTTTTGGTTAAACAATCACCGAATTAGATTTCTGTAAAATATGTGCAATATTAAAATATTGGGTTCGCCTAATTTTATCGGGTTCTCTGGGTAGGGTGATATTTATTTGTGTTACACTAACATGTTACGCCTTATTTTAGTCTAGTATTATTACCCTAACATCAGTTACAAACTTGCTAACATACTGGGATTAAATTAACAATACAAGCTAAAGACAAATTTAATAATAATTTAACTTATGCTAATTACGTTACTAACCTGATTTCTTGGCTTAACATGGTGTTAATAGGTTTACATACCAACTTTTGGCTATGGGGTAATAAGTTAACATGTTATACCCTATATTATTTAACAACTAACGTTATAAAATTTACTAACATGCTGGATTTAAACAATACGAGCAGATTACCATTTAAAATAACACTACCTAATGTTAACTAACTCCACTAATCTAATTACAAGGGTATCATGTTAATTTGAATGGGTGATTAGCATGTTAACATTACTTTTAATATCCCACACCTACTACCACATTATAATAATACCCTCTTACATTAAATTAAGCTACACTCTCTCTTCATTCTCTTTGATAAATCTCTTAATCAAGGCTGTCAATTCTCTGTCACACTCTCTCACTGTTAATCTCTCCTTTATTTCTCTAATAGGGCTAACACTTCTCAGTTCACTTTACTCCTATGTGTAAGACTGTCCCCTCTTTAATTCTATAACATATACATCACTCAAGGCTGTCAACCTCTTACCTTTGTTCAATTTTTAATAACTCCTCTGTCTGTTGACTCAACCCCCTCTATTTCTTTCTTTATTCTTTATTTCTCAGTCTCCCTGTCTCTCCTCCTTTCTCCCTTCTGTTAACTTCTCATTATATATATATTTTTTTGTTTTAAAAGAACTTACAGGCAAACAAGAACGAAGGGGGATCTTGCGAAAATTTAAAGGGAGGAGGGGCTCCTTACGCACGGCGACGGCGACGGCCCAGGCGGCGCAGGCGGTCAGGGGGCGGCTCCGGCAGGGTGCAGCGACAGCGGCCGGCTCCGGCTCTCGCTGGCGGCGCGCGCTGGCGTTTCCGGCGGCGTACGGGCGGCGCGTAGGTGAAGGGGCGAGGGGGTGCGGCGTTGGGCGCGGGGAGAGGGTGGAGGCCAGCTAGGGGAGAGGGTGGTCGGCGGCTTCGGATGTGGGGCTGAGGGTGGTGGCCGGCCTAGGGATAGGGAGGAAAGGAGGAGAAGGTTTGGGTATTTCAGATCTGACTTGATCTTATAACACAAATTGGTTTTTTTTGAAATGTTTTGTATTTCAGATCTGAAATTGTTGAAATCTGAAGTTGAGTATTTCAGATCTGGGTTTGGGTGTTATCTCCTCTTTCAGTTTGGGTTTTGATTGGGTCAAATTGATCTTGGGGATGAAGAATCTGAAATTTGTGGGTTGATTTCAGAATTTTGGGGCTGATTGTTTGTGATGTTGTTTTTGGGAAGGGTTTGGGAAATTGGTTGTCGGTTGATTTGTTTGCAGGATTCGTTTGCAGAAGGAATGAAGAGATGACTGTTGGCGCTTCCTCTGCTATTGTTGGGTTACTGTTATAATAACAGTAGGGGGCAACATGATGGAAGTAGCTGGGGGTGGGGAGAAATTGATGAGCCCTGTTGGATCTCACCAACGGGAGGAGGTGGGATTCAATGGGGTTTAATTAGTGATTTAATTAGGGCTAAGTTAATCGATGTTTGATTTAGGGATAATCTAATTAGGGTAAAAATTAATTCAGTAAATTAGTGATTTGATTTTTAGCCAATAATAATAAATTAAGTAATTAAATAAGATGTGATTATTAAAATGAATGAAGTAATTAGTGAAGTTAACGGCGATTAGAAATTTGTAATTAGTGGGATAATTAAGTTAAGGTAATTTGTTAAAAATTGATAGTCATTTAATGTTCGTACGGTAAAACGAAAGGCGGATACGCGCTCGCGTCGACGCACAAAAGAATTCGCGCACAAAAATATCCGGGCGAACAAACAAAGATACGGGCACACACAATAATTAACCGCATAGGAAAAATACCGGCCGTTACAACACCTCTCCACCAAGTTCACACATGCACAAACGCTTCTCGATCTCGGAGTTTTCTCCGAAGTCGAGACCCTCTTTGCTAACTTAGGTTGGTTAGCTTTCTTGAATGCCCATGCGGTGTCCTACCCCGCACTCACACTCAAATTCTTATTATCTCTCTGTAGTGAGTCGGGATAGATCATCGTTTTTCGGGTCCGAAATAGAACCGTCAGCACCCACCGGGATACTATCAATCACATTTTCGGATTCCCTAATCTTAGGGGTGATACTATCTGTCCCTATGGATATCACCCGGACTTCGACGTCGATCAATTTTGGTTTCGCCTCACCCTACACGATCATTACCCTCGAGGAAAGGCCAAGGCCTCCTCCATCATTCACCCCGTGTTTCGTCTGGCCCACCGAATCATATCTTGCACGTTTTTCCCCAGGGATGAGTCCGGGACGGTCACTATCCTTGATCTTTTCATTTTGTGGGCCATGACATTCAATTTTATTCATGGTGATGACGGGATCGCCTTCGAGGCCCCTCGCATCCCTATTCATGCTGGTGCTTGGCTTATTCACAAGCTTCTTGAGATTAGCCATGCCAGCAAGGGCAAATTCTGTTGCGGGGGCCTTATTACTATCATAGCCTCATATCCCCAGTATAATGTCGCCATCCCCCGTGAATTCCCTTCTGCCCCAGGACCCTCACATATAGATCTTGATGTCCTTCAGCATATACACATGATCAAGCCCCGCCCCGACGGTCGATTCACTTTTTACTACGGACACCCCCCAGCTACCTATACCATTCTGCCCAACCCCGCTCGTATGATTATTGTTCTAGTGGCAGATTGGACATTTCCACCTGATCCAAAGTTTCTGGAGGGGTTACATCTTCCATTCCTTCCCCAGGGCGCACCCAGACCACCTTCCCCTGCCGCCCACTTAGGTGAGCAGGATATCCCTGCGTCCCGGGGAGACTCCAGGGCTGGCCCCAGTCGTACCATCCCGGCTTCTAGCCCTATCACTTCTGAGGCTCTGAGTGAGGCCTTCTTAGGCCTAGCCTCTGGTGCTGGCATGACCACTGCCGCTGGCACCACTTCCACTTCCCGTCCTGCCTCTACTTCTTCCGTCCGCCGCGTCACCTCCGCTCGCCTTGCTATGGAGGCTGAGCTAGCTTCACTGCGTGCTCGTGCTTCGTCCTCTGCCCCCTCGGACCCTTCCTCTTCCATCTTCACTCACCCGTGTTTCCTCGCACTTGAGAGGAACGTGGTCGCCATCCTCCACATTCTCACTCACGTTCACGGACCTCCTCCACCCACACCACCCCCCTCACCACCACCTCCACCATCACATTCATCACCACATCCATCACCCCCTAGGCGACCATCCCCTCCCGCCACCACTGTTTCCATTCCTACCACTTCACCTCACCACCACTTCCGTCGATCCCACAGATCCACCACCCTCCACTTCTGTCACCCCATACGTGCACCGCAAGAAATTGCAGGTGCGTTCACGATCACTTCCCCCACCATCATCTCCACCACCTACCCCTGTACCCCCACCATCCACCACCGCATTGGTCGTCATTTCACTACCACCCACCAACACCACCACCTCACCACCCATCGTCCACACCTCCACACCCATCCTCGCACAACTTGCACCCCTCTCCCCACTTCTCCGCACACCCCCCACATCTCCCGTCCACACACCTCCATCTTCTATCGAGGAGGACGAGGACAATTCCTCTTCTGCTTTTTGATTTCTTTTTCTTCTTCGATACTCCCCCTAGCCTATTTCTGCATCGCCATGTTTATATCTTATTGCTAGCATTGTCATGTCCAGCTTGGGAGAAGTCATTTTTTCTGTGTGTTGTCGTGTGTTGTTTTTATGGTGTGCTTGTTTATATATGTTTTGTGGTGTGCTTTCCTTTATTTTTCAGTGTCATATGTGTGTTTTTCTCGTTTTTATTCTCTTCGTGTTGGTGTGTATTCCCCCCATTTTCATTGCCCTACCGTATTTACTTTTATTGTATTGAGGACAATGCAAGTTTCAACTTGGGGGAGTCGCACTTCGTGCGTCGTTTTATGTCTTTTTCTTCGTTTTAAAGTCGTTTTCACCGTGTTTTTCTTTTTCTTTCTTTCTTTTTTCTCCTCTCTCTCCTAGAGA